>JAFVLL020021352.1:0-24051 GCA_021397915.2 Tor tambroides
TCGGTTTCCATTTATCCCTTTACACCTCTTGCCCCTCCAAAGCTCGGCTCAGACTTCATAGCCTGAGGACATGGAATCATGTAAGAGGGCTCGCCCGTGGCTGCGTCTCTGATCTCAGATCAGTCTGGGCTCACCTGCACCTTTGGGGTAGGGTACAGCAGAACTCACAGACCCTGTAGGGGGCACAAAAAACAGGAAGCACAACCACACAAGGCCTCGACCACACCAACCGCTGACTCCTGTGTGGTTGTGCTTCCTGTTTTTTACAACTGAAAACAGTCTGAAACAGTTCTAAACAAATATATCTGTGGATTATGATGTGAGAGGACAACAGGGGATGGACGGTTTAAAGGTGAAACACCATAATGATGGATTTATTTATTATAAACATACAGCTTTCCACTTCACTAAATGTTAATTGATAGACTGGAGTCATGTGAATTACTTGGGGATTATTGTGATGTTTTTATCAGCTGTTTGGACTCTCATTCTGATGGCACCCATTCACTGCAGAGGATCCACTGGTGAGCAAGTGATGAAATTGCTAAATTTCTCCAAATCTGTTTCAGTGAAGAAACAAAATCATTTGTCTTGGATGGCCCAAGGGTGAGTAAATTTTCAACAAATTTTCATTTCGGGTGAACTGTTATAAACATGAAATTTTGAAGTAGAAAGACTAAAACAGTATTTTCTTGTAAAACCAATAATCTCTTTACAGCTTTGTAAAATATTTTTTCACTGTATATTGTCAGTACATTACAGTACTGAACAACATAAGGGTCTAAATGGCAAGGATGGAGCAAGTTATGACATGAACACACCACATGGGTGCAGTCACTCTTTGGGCTCCGTTTTATCCCCCGAGGCTTTTAATTGTGAGCTTTCTGCTCTGATTTTTAAAAGCACAGCTTAAGTGAAAGACTGTTATATGCAATTTAGGCTTGTTAGAAAACCATTTCACAAGGATTAATTATCAAGGCCAATTACTTAGAATTGTATCATGTGAAAGGTTAGCTCTAGGTGACAGAAGAGAGGAAACAGACCTGAGGCAATGCAGGCGGCGCGTGTGGCCGTGCATTTCAATGCCATGTGAAAATGAACTCGCCCGCAGAGCAAATTGCATTGACCTGGATCGCACGTGTTGACGGTGAAGAGGCAGAACTCCGCGGGAGAGCCTTTAACCCTTTGCCTGGTCAACTGAGATGCCTGACAGTTTAAACTGAGTCTTTTAGAAGAACTAAACTGGCCTAAATACTGTATTTTTCATGTCTTTCTTATGACTTTAGACAGGCTATTGTATATTCCGACAGCGCAATAGTGATATAAACAGCAACGTGTACATGGCAACACTGCAGTTCTTTTGTGTTTCACTTGGTAAACAGGCTCATTCTAGTGACATTTAACTTAAAATTTAGATGAGTTTTCTACCTATTATAGCAAGCAGTTAGTGAGTAAATACATCAATCTTTAATGGTGCATATACAAAGTATAGTGTTGGCTTATTTGAGATTTAAAAAAAAAACACATTATAGGTTCTTCAGATGATTGGTTTTGTTCTTGAACTCTTTAAAGTGTCAAAGCATTGATAAAGAATAAGAAGTTTAGGAGCATTTTACTGTAAGTTTATAAAATGCACTGTGAATGTTTCATTTAACTTTCTTCTTTATAACTAACAGCCATCATAATACATTATAATGCATTGTTACCTCTGCAAATATTTTAAATTGTTTAATGCATTAAAGCATGTAAGCAGAACATAATTTCTTACAATGCACTATAGGGCTAACGTTTAAAGATTTAAGTACTGCAACGGGTTATAAATTCTGTTATTTATGAAAAGACAAAGATGCACTTTAGTGTGCATTATAAATAATTAGTAATCGTTATAATGCATTATAGGTCCACTGTTAAAGGTATTATAAAAGAACACCAATTAGGAGCCAAATATGAAGATTAGGAGCATTTTACTTAAGTTTGCATAATGGACTGCACGATTCATAATACGTTACAAAGAGTTTTATGTTCTCAGATATAATTAACCTCTATTATAGTACATTATATACTGCATGCATGGTTGCCACTTTAAATAGTATTATGTTTTAGAGCATGAAAGGTCTAATATATAAAAATATTACAATGGATTAAAACTATTACTTTTATTTATGCATATAAATAATTTGCATATGAATGATTATTATATACCTATGGTCCAGGTTTTGCTTATGTTTACCTTTTGCCATCAGGCTGTAAAACCCTTTTCAGTTGATTTCTTTCTAGAGTGCAAATTTTTAACAAATTTCAGATTCCCATAAACCATCTCTTTGATTGTGAACTTTGTGAGTAGATAGAATAGTTGAAACATGCTCTGTCTTGGCCCAGTTTGGGAGAGCATCATATTTTAGGTTAAGGATTGTGAGCTGCCTGTATTTGTGCAGACCTCAGCAGAGAGGAATACCAAGTACAGTAATTCAGGTCTCTCAAGTAATATACCAGGCTAATTTAAACCATCAGGCGTCTTTATGTAATTAATCAGTACAGCAGGCTTGCACTGCACAGCAGATTGAAGTTTTTGCAGGCCAGGGACAAGAAAAATCAAGCTCTGCTGGGGGGAAAAAAATGCCCTTGACATATGCAGAGGACAAGATCCCCGAGTTCCAGTGCTGAATAAACAAATAAATAAATAAAACAACAAACAAGCAGGTCCCAATCGATACCCTGACCAGGGCAACTGGATGGCAGCCTTTCTTCTGAGCTCCATGGCCGTGGAAAAGTAAAACAAACAGTGTTTGTGTAAAGGTCTTCAAACCCCAGCCGGCTCAACCTGCCATTGATTATGGTGATGGAGCACTCAAAGGGATGTTTGGCCACCAGACAGAAGCAGTAGTGCACATCTAGTGTGTACAGATCATGTCTCATTATCAGCACATAACAAAGGAGAAGACATAGCCAGGGACGCTGAGCTTCAAATAAGCCGGTTGCATTCTCAGGACATTAAAATTTAAAAAAGAAAAAAAAAAGTGCAAATGAGCCAGACCTCTTCTGAAGTTAGGAACTTAAAAACTTGTTTGGATTCCTTTTTCTATAATAGTTCATGGTAAGTAGGCCTTGTAAAAGAATGTGGCTTGTTTGCAGGTTTTAAATAAGTTTTTTTAATTGAAAATATTTGGTTATCAATGTGCAAATCAATGACGCAACTACCTAAAGTACATTTTCTGTAGTAGGAAAGCTTTTTTTTTAATCAACAAGTGGCTTTGTAGCATTAAAATGCATTGTCTGTATACGATGCAGGCTTGCAACCGAGCGAGCTGAAGCAACAATCAAACATGCTCTCTCTCTCTCTCTCTCTCTCTGTTAAATAGAGTTAAGAATTCTGTTTGTTTAGACAGTGATTTTAATTGGTTCAAACACAGCAATTTATTAATTTCAGCACTTGTGTTCCTGAATCTCCTTGTATGGTATTTTACATCAGTCAGTTTGTAGCAAAATATTTAGTTAGATACTGATGTTTATCACTGTTTTTAGTTAATTCAATTAGAAGTTTTTATTATTATTATTAATTTAGTAAGTTTGTGATTGTAGCTGTCATCGTAATTAAAATCCTTATTGTTCTGTGCAGGATAAAAAAAAAATTATCTTTTATCAATACCAGATAAGAGTCAAAAGATTGGGTTTGAACCTAAACAACCTAACAACAGTATAAATATACTTTCATTATATTTGACTCTTGTCAGTGTGGTTTTCTTGTGTTCACTTCCTAATTTAATTTCTCAATTATATTTATGTTGTTTCAAAACAATTGTATAAAACCACTGCTAAAACTATAAAAACCTTACCGTTCATGAAATATAACCACTGTGATAACTAGCCCAATCTTCTAACATGGCTAGTGCAGCCATACTTGGGTTACTATTAGCCAAGAGAGTAATACTCTAAACAGTCCTGTATTAATTTATAATGTTTTTGTGGCAGTAACATTAGGGAGGAACTGTGGTTACCATGGTGATTGCTGAAGGGTTGTTGTTGTGTTCAGGAGCAGGACGGCGTTCATACAGTCGTCACGCGCCTCTGCCTTCACTACTTACACGCTTCTCCTTCACTAATTTCAGCTGCATCTGGGTCCTTCACAACACACACTGCACACACTCATGAAAAAAACACACACATATAAAAGCCATTAAGGCTGACAAAATGACACGAATTGAAATGCAACATCGAACAAAAATAAATTGCTTGTGGGTAAAATGTTATCCAAGATGTGTTTTGCGTTATGCACATTTTGACAGCTCTATGTTCTCTCAGCATGTCAGGCCCTATAAATGCATGATGGGAAGCATGTGCACAGAACAGCAGACAAATATCACACTTGAGTCAATAGTTGTCACATTACTGCCATCTAGCGGTCAACAGAAAAGGACCGTTTATCTCCTTGCAGTTAGCCAGTGTTACAAAATGATACATACGAAATGTTACTGTCGTAAATATTAAGCAGTGAAGGACCACAACCAGAACCTGAAGGTATTACAAAACTGCTCCACTGTTCCACTCCACGTCCTCATCATGTATCCATCTCAAATTTAAAGACGGGAATGATTAGAATGTGACAAATTAATAATATTCAGTATAAAGAAACATTTTTGTTTATTCATCATGCACACAAAATGTAAAATGTATTTGGATCTGATGTTCAGTCAGCAGCAAACATGTTAGCCCACTAATGGGATTTTTTTTTTTTTTTGTCCTTAAGTGGTGCTTTTATAGAGTCTGCACTTTGAAAAACGTCTTTAGAGACAAAAACAAACACTAACAATCAATCCAGTGAATGTTCATTTGATGCGTCATGTCTGCTTTTACTGTGACTGCAGAAATGATTCACATCCTTAACTCACATTGTTCCTGGTAAGCTTACACATTTAAACATTTACACTAAAATGGTTGTTAACAAATTCAGCAGTGACGAATCAGTCTATTCACTATCCCACAAAGCCATGCATTTGCCATTTACAAAAAAAAATAATGCTGTCAATCATCTTGGATATGATGTCTGCTTGAAACATTTAGATTGGGAAGAAATTTCATGTTCTGCCAGATTAGATGGTGAATATCTTCAGGGTTTTTTTTTATTATTATTCATGTCTAGGCAATTACAGAATGCTAGCATGGTCAGTCATTTCTGGGTCATTGTTTAACATTTCTATGTTCCAGTTTGGGTCATCATGACAGCAGAACTGATTTGAGCTTTTTAAAACCTCACAAAGTCATATTTGTCGTGATATTATCTTCTGTGTCTAATTATTATATCACTAGTAAGCAATGAAAGCTTGTGGGGTATCTTAATTTAGCAGGGTTAATTTAACGAAGAGGGTGAGCAATTGTAAATAATTCAGATGATATCAAAATATTTTATTCTAATGTTACCTCTGCAGGAGCGGGGAAAAAAAGTTAAGGACAATGGTAATTTCGGAATGAAATTAATAGTTGTCTGTGCAGATCAGCTATCCATAAAGTTAAAAGCTAAAACATCACAAAAACAATGAAAATACATAAAAACTTCCTCAAGTAAGTTTCTTTAAGATCCTGTTGAGGATGTATTGTAAAAAAAACAAAAAAAAAAAACAGTTTAATATCAATGAATCAAAAGTTTATGGTGTGGCTCAGAAAATTGGAAATATAACACTTTATTGGAGTATTTACAATGCAGATGCTTTTCCACTCCTGTCGTTAATGGACTTGAAAGTACTTTCATTAAACACTCCACATATTTTATTACACAACACATTAGACACTTTTCACAGAAATGAAACACTTGCTAGATCTGTATTATAAAGTCGTTCACTAAACCCCAGCTGCTTGGCTATAAAGACCTCAAGCCATTTTGACTATGCAAACATGTCTTCAACATCACTCATTTGACAGCAGTAGGGGTAAAGACACATGTGGGTTTACATAGTGTCCACAACTGTACAATCTATATCTGTGTCCCAGTGTTTGATGCGTCAAAATGCATGACTGACCAGCACATCGATGTGCTAGAGGCAGGTGCAGTTTATGTTGTCCTAACAGAGGAGAAGTGGACATTTATGACGATGTCTGTCTGTCAGGGTTCACCGTCTCAGCCTCTGGCTGTTTTTCTGGAATATTTGTCTCTGTGTCTTTGTCTCTTTGCTGCTCTGCCAACATGTCAGTCAATTTCATGTTCAGCAAAGGGTCCCGAGACTGTGGTGCCACCTGCTGGTTATAAAAAAAACATGATGGATAAATACAAAATTAAATCATGTAGTCTAAAGAATAATTTAGCTTTCGGTCTCACCGCAGGTCCTCCTCTCTTTCTTAAATAAATGCCCTCTGCGAGCAGTGCTTTTGCAGTCTCTTCAAACAGCAGCTCAGGTTCGACATCCCCTCTGCTTTCTAATTCACTGTACTTCATAACAAACCTGCACAGAGATACAGTAACACAACAACTAAATCAAAAGGCACATAGAAAATTCAGTTCAAAAAATGGCAAAGTGCTGTAAACAATATGTGTAAGTTCCCAACACGACTTACCTCTGACATGGTGATACAAAGTTGGGCTTGAGGAGCTCAAAAGCTCTTGGTCCATTACCATACACCTCAAAGAACTTCCTACAATCACAGGAGAAAGTGTCATGTGGATTTACTGCAAAGGTATACAACGCATGCAAAATTAACTGGAGGGTCAGTGACCCAAAAAATGGGTTGGAGGTTTTACAGCACTAAAATATATTTAATGTAATTTTAAAGTAAGTATAGACCACCATTCAAAGGTTTGGGGTCGGTCTGTTTAATGTTTTAATGTAGTCTTTTATGCTCATCAAGGGTGGATTTATTTGATCAAAATGCATTAATTAATCCCAGAAATACTGTGAAATATTCTTAAATTTATTTTTTCAAAGTTTTCTATTTTAATATACTTTAAAATGCAAATAATTCCTGTGATGTAAAGCTGAATTTTCAGCAACATTACTCCAGTCTTCAGTGTCACATGATATTCAGAAATCACTGAGTGATGCTGATTTGATGCCCAAGAGACATTTATTTATAAATACTGAAAACTGTTTCTCTGCTTATTTTTGTGAAAACCATTAGATTTTTTTTTTTTAGGATTATTTGATTAATCGAAAGTTCAAAAAAACAGCATTTATTTTTGTAATATTATAAGTCTGTATGGGCACTTTTGATAAATTAAATGCATATCCTTGCAGAATAAAAGTATTATTTTCTTACTGACCCCAAGGTTTGTGTATATAGCATCAAGTTCAAAAGAAACTTAGTAAAATCAATAAAGACATGAAATACAATAAATGCATCAATAAAAACATGACAAACACAGAGTGACCGTAAAACCAATGGTAATTAGTGCTGTTAAACCATTAATCGCATCCAAAATAAAAGTTGTTGTTTACATAATATATATTTGTTTACTGTGTGTATTTATTATGTATATATAAATACACACTCATACAGTATATATTTTGAAAATATTTACATGTATTTACATGTATATTTTTATATTTACATCATTTATATTATATATAAATGTATTTAATATACAAATATAACATATTTTTCTTAAATATATACATGCATGTGTTTGTATTTATATATACATAATATATATTTGTGTACTGTGTATATTTATTATGTAAACAAAAACTTTTATTTTGGATGCGATTAATCGTTTAACAGCACTAATGGTAATAGATAGAGCAATTATGTTGAAACCAAACCAAGTTACTAAAGATGATATATTCGCGTGCTGAACGGGTATGTTTGGACTTACGCTCGTATTTCATCCTCTTTGTATAATATTTCAGGTACAGTATCTGCTGCATGTTTCTTCAGTGGTCTCACAGGTTTCTCATAGAGAGGTTCTCTCTTTGGAGGAAAAGCAGCATACACATCAAACCAGATTGGCCTTTCCTCGTGCTTGATGACTCCAGCTCGCATTAAATCACGAACCCTTTACAAACAACAATCAATCATTCAGCCTCAAAATAAGAACTCGAACTATACAAAAGGTCTCTGGTTTATTATTTCCGATTTAATAAGCTTTCTTGGCATTATAAAAAGTTTTTACACATTACACTTTCATATTACGTAATATATTTTATAATAAGCCGATCTTTTGTCCTTAGACACGTTTCACACTTAATATTTTTGTCATTAACCTTGAAATGAACTCAAGAAGCACATGCTGTCACTAATGCTTACCGCGTAAATACAGTCCCAAATTTCTCAAGTCGACTTCCAGCCATAATATGACTATATGATAATACACATTTAATCAGATATAAATGAATATCACAGAAAAGTCAGGAAAAAGTGACAGTTACACGCTCTCTGCTGCAGCATGGATGCACAACTTCCGGTGTTACTACGGGTACCTATTAAAGACAAACTTCAAGAATGCGAAGGAAAAAAACAGCTACTGTGGTTTTGATAGTATAAAGTCTGTTTATTACAAAACGCAATATTTAACATGAACATCCAAATAAAAAATGTATACAACACTTATATTTAACACTTAGAAATATTAACAATAAACACTGAATTGAAAGTATAGTTTGGCATTACTAACACGTATAGTCTGAAAATACAAAATACACTTAAATAAGCATATCTGTGACATGTACAAGTAAACTTTTGTATGAATGGTCAGACTTTTGAGGCTCTCAGATAGGCAGAGGTGATCCCTGTTGTTTAATTGAACATGGAAACTCTAGATTGCTCCAAAAGAATTGTCCCTGCAATTAGTTAGCCACAAAAGCACTACTCTAAAGAAGTGCAGGTCAGTCTTTCCAAAAACAAACAAAAAGGCGTTATTTTTTGAACAAACAGACAGGAATAAAACAGTAAATAATACAGTTTATTTACAAGCAGGAACTAATAGGCTATTTCTTCAAAATTTGAGCTGTATATTCCAAAAGTTACTGATGATCATGGTGTATGGAAATTTAATACACTGTTGTTGTGTATTTGTGTAGCATTTTTGTGATTTTTTTTAAGTTAAGAGAGGTTTTGGCATTATTTTGTAAGCTGTATGAAAAGTTAAAAGATTAAAATCTCCCCCTTTTTGGTGCATTTGGATATTGAAACACTTGAGGTGGTCCAGATGATCTTAAGCACTAGGATCCAAAGATGTCTTCATGGTAACGCTTTTCATTCTGTGAACAAAAAAGCATAATCATGTAAAATTACTACCCATATATCATTACAGATTGTAAACGATTTACCATTTCAGCACAACTGAGCCCTTGCAAGAGCATAATTGCTGAAAAATATTATTATCTGAAGCAGCTATAAAATGTGTCAACAATTTGAAGGTTCACCTTGAGCCTTGACAGATATTCCTCAGCCTGAGTAAGAGTGATGCCCAGCCGGCTGACTAAGATTTCCTTGATAGTGGCAGTCACGTCATGGGCCATGTTCATTCCTCCACAGATATACAGATGTCCTGGATTATGGTGCAGAACCTCAAAGACCTTGTCATTCAGTTTTTCTCGCAAGATATCTTGGACATAAACCTGGACCGAGAGTGGAGAAAAAAATGATTGTGATGATTTATTATTTTTTATTATGAACATAAGCAAAACTATATAACAAAGCACCTATTTCAGAAGAAATAAAAGCTTTAAAAAATTACAAAATAAATAAAATAAGATAGTGTTAAATAATAAATACTTATTAAATATTAATAAGTAATTCAGAATTATAATAGTTTTAAAGGTCCCACTTTATATTACGTGGCCTTAACTACTATGTACTTACATTTAAATTAATCATTTAATACAATGCACTTATTGCATACATACATGTTTTTACATTGTACTTATAGTTTTAAAAATACCTGCATGTAAATACGTCTGTAATTACATTTATAATTACACTGTTGACCCATCCCTTACACCTTAACCCACCCTTAAACCTGCCCAGACCACCAAACCTGTCCCTAAACTTACCCGTATACCACCTCAATAGCAGTAGAAGTGTTTTGCAATACAGTATGAACACAATAAGTACATTGTACTCATTTTTTGATGTAAGTACATAGTAGTTAATCCACCTAATATAAAGTGGGACCATTTTAAATAATAAAAACTAAGTATATAATAAAATACAACAACTGCAGCAATAATAATAATTATTATAAATATTATATTTGTATATTATGATACACTATCGATATTACTAGATATTTACAGATATTAGAGATTTCTAGATATTTCTATATATATTACTACAGTTACAGTGTCAAGTGTGCCTACCTTGGGTTGTCCAATTTGCCTAGAGTAAGCTGTTATGATACTGTTTAGGGTGCCATTATCTCTCATGTCCAGAGTCTCCTCTTTGTAAAGATGATCAGTATCTGAACCTCGACACCCGAACACGAGTGTCATTGGATTCCTTTTCAGACCTTGAAGAAATAACAACTTGAGGTTCAGAAACTTGAGGCGAGCTAATTCAATGGACTGTTTGAAACCACTTGAATGTGATCAGGGATAAAAGTCAATACCTGTTTTTTTCATGTCGTGGAATTGCTGTTGCCAGAAGCTACGGAAGGGTGCAATGCCGCTCCCAACTCCCACAAGAATACAGGGAGCACTAGGGTCAGATGGAAGATGGAATCCATCAGAGCTGGAATTGTTGCATAAATGGAACAAATTAGTGAGTTATGATCAGAAAAAAAATGATCTTGTACATCTTAGGAATGTAATATGAAGGGTACCTATGAACAAAACATGGCACCATGTCTCCTTCTTTGATAGCATTGAGCCAGGTACTACAGAGACCAAAATGCAGTGGACCTTTTCCCTCTAAAGAGAGCAGAACATATGATAACAACAGATTAATTTCTTCAGTGATTCAAGAAGTTCTACGTCTAGTAAAGAGTTCAACTGTTCAGGTATCAACTAATAAATGATCGCTGGGAAACACAGGTTTCCTGTACCCTGTGTGTGATAGCTGACCACGGCCACAGTGAGGTGGAGCTCTTGAGGGTGGAGGTCTGGGGAGGAGCTGACGGAGTAGAGGCGTGGCTTCAGTAGAGGCAGCTGGCTGAGGAGAAAGGCAGCAGAAAGTTCCAGAGAGGAAAACTCCTCTAGCACCTCAAGGAAAGTAGGTTTGTGGAACTCCTTCCATGTTGTGTAGACTTGGAAATCCTGTAGTGGAGGGATGACTTGGTATGTATTTAACCATTACACAAAGTGAAAACAACCCATGATAATTCCACACAATGGATTTTTTTTAATGAAAAATAAGTAGAAAGAATTTCTTCATAAGCTTTCATAAACCATTATGTAAATAGTCACTTTCAATATAATGGGACTGCTTTGGATTTTCACAGCGCAAACAGTGTGGACCTATTCCCAAAAGGAGTCGGCTCTTTTTAGTGAATCAAGCACATAAAGTGTGACCAGTGAATCAAAAACATACAGCACAACCAGTAAAGGCTGATCTTAAAAAATAATGACCCTTATGAGCTGGGTCTTTAAAGTGAATCAAACACATACAGCGAGTGGTGTAGTCTGATTTGCGGCTGATTGAATGCAATAAAGCAGTTCTTTTTAGTGAGCTCAATGATTCGACTGAGTTGGTTATTTTTAGTGAATTAAACACACACAGTGACCAATGTAGTCAGATTCCTGAACAAATGACTGTAATGAGTTGGTTCTGTGAAAAGTTATTAAAAAGTCTGTGTAAACACACCTTTTACAAGATAAAATTTTTTTATTTATTATTAAAATGACCTTTCAAAGTTAACAAAATCATTAAAGAACAAAAATTGTTTGCTAGTCTCGTCAATCGTTTTGGAACATTTGTGATTGTCAAAAAGTGACTTACTGTTGCTAATGCAAGCAGGCGCTGTCTGTGCTCTTCCTGCTTTGCCATCTTTGAGAGTTTGCGGAGGAGGCTTTGTGAGGGTGGGGTGGTGACATCCAGATAGTAGGTAAGAGCTTGGGCAAGAGGACATGGTGGTATTCGTTCATCTCTCTGCCACCTTTCACCATCTGCAGACATTATTAGGTATCATTATGCTATTATGTGTAAGACTTCCATTATGTAATTAGGTACAGTAAGATGGTTCAGTACCAGGGTAGGCACTGAGGAATTCCAAGCGTAGGCTCTGATTGATTGGAGGGGCATTGGGCAGATGCTTCAGGATGCCAGCTACTAATTCAGGTGAGTTCCCTGGGAAAATCCCTACATGGTCTCCAGGGACAAAGTTTAAGGGCTCTGTGTTCCCATCCATCTCTAACTCCACCAATATTGTAGCACGACTGAGAACACATAAAAAAAAATTAAATAAATAGTGTGTTTGGAGAAAACAAGGCATAACACAACATAAGGCAACTGTTTCTGAAAAATGCCAAGTTAGAATAATAAAAAAGATATATTATATACAGTGCCCTCCACTAATATTGGCACCCTTGGTAAATCTGAGCAAAGGTGGCTGTGAAAATAAATCTGAATTTTTTTATCCTTTTGATCTTTCATTCAAAAAATTCACAAAATTCTAACTTATCATTGAAGTAAAACAATTGAAAGTGGGGAGAAAATCTCATGATAAAATAAATGTTTTTCTCAAGTGCATGTTGGCCACAATTATTGGCACCCCTGGAAATTCTTATGTGTAAAATATCTCTGAAGTATATTCCCATTCATATTTAATTTTTTTTAGCATACCAGGGAGACTAGGAGCATGAAATTGTCCAGCTATGACTTCCTGTTCCAAAGGATTATAAATATAAAGAAAACTAAGGCCAAATCCCCTTAATCATCCATCACAAGGAGTAAAACCAAACAATAAAGTTCTGATGTGCAGAACAAGATTGTTGAGCTTCACAAAATCGAAAGTTGAAAGTTGACAAAAGCTAAAGCATTGAAAATCCACATTTCCACCATCAGGGCAATAATTAAGAAGTTCCAATCAACTAAAGATGTTACAAATCTGCCTGGAAGAGGACGTGTGTCTATATCGTCCTAATGCATGGTGAGGAGGAGAGTTTGAGTGGCCAAAGACTCTCCAAGGATCACAGCTGGAGAATTGCAGAGATTAGTTGAGTCTTGGAGTCAGAAAGCCTAAAAAAAAAAAAATTAAACAGCCCCCTACATCACCACATATTGTTCAGGAGGGTTTCAAGAAAAATTATCCTCGCTCATCTAAAAACAAAATTCAGCATATTCAGTTGTCAGACACGACTGGAACTTCAAATGACACTGGCTTCTATGGTCAGATGAAACTACAAAAAGAGCTTTTTGGCAGCAAACCCACCAGATGGGTTTAGTACAAACAGGGATAAAAAGTACCCCATGCCCACGGTTAAATATACTGCTGGATCTTTAATGTTGTTGGTCTGTCTTTCTGCTGGAGGTCCTGGACATCTTGTTCAGATTTATGGCATCATGGATTCTCTCAAATACCTACAGATAAAAAATCTAAAGCTGACTGCCTCTGTTAGAAATCTTATAATGGGCTGTGGTTGGCTCTTCCATCAGGACAATAATTCAAAACAAACATCAAAATCAACACAAAAATGGGTCACTGAGCACAAAATGAAGCTTTTGCAATGGCTGTCCCAGTCCTCTGACCTGAACCCTATAGAAAATGAGTGAGGTGAACTAAAGAGGAGAAGCACCAACATGGAGCTGTGAATCTGAAGGATCTGGAGAGATTCTGCATGAAGGAATGGTCTCTAAACTCTTATCAGGTGTTCTCCAAACTCTTCAGGCATTACAGGAGAAAACTCAGGGCTGCTGTCTTGGGAAAAGGACATTGCAATAATTGGGTGCCAATAATTGTGGCCAATATGAACTAGAGAAAGCATTTATTTCACAATGAGATTTTCCCCCCACTTTCAATTGTTTTACTTCAATGATAGTTTAGAATTTTGTGAATTTTTTGAAAGATCAAAAAGGATAAACAATGCATATTTATTTTCTCAGCCGCCTTTGCTCATATTTACCAAGGGTGCCAATATTAGTGGAGGGCACTGTAGATAGATAGATAGATAGAAAAAACAATAATTCTAAATCAAATTTTTATTAATAAAAACTGATGCATGAATACGAGTTGTTTTGAGAGTAAACCTTGACTTTGGGTTCTGTAGATTCTGCTTTCTCTTTAGTTTCATGGGAACCACAGCTTTAGAATGGAGAGCTGACAGAGCTGTAAAACCAAGCCAGATAATAATAATCACTGCAGAAATCTTGCAAATAAATCTGTTATTGGCATGATTCTTGAATTCTCATTTCTGATTGTGAAATACTTATTATAATGATCGCTAAACTACATATTTCGATGTAAAATTTCAAAATGTCACTAAGCAGTTTCATATTCCTATGTAATTAATATTGAACTGTATTATATTTTGAGTAAAATGTTTTTAAAAATGAGAAGCAGCATCAAAATGATCAATATAGCATTTTTGTTTCCTTTCTGACCATAATTTTCCCTAAATGATGTGATTTTATAAGGACACGGGTTTAAATGTACCTGTGATTCGGTCAAGTGTACAGCTGTCATTCTGAACTCTGTGCCTCTGTGAATCCCAGGAATCTGCCAGACCTTCTTTTCCTGGAAGTTGACCTTGAATATTAAACTCCTTGCATGCATCCTGTACATACAGAAAACAATCTCATTATTTTACCGGCGTTCACCAATTTAAAGCTCTGAAAACAATGGATGCTCAATGTTTATTTTATTACTGAGACCTTAAAGGCAGTGCAAGCCCAGGCTGAGAAAGCTTCCTCCTGTCCGTTCATCTCATCTCCCTCGCCTGTGGCGGACACACGGATGGCTCCCAGCTCTGCAAACCTAGCATCCACTGCATGGGCGAACGCACAGAAGTGTGGGTACATTCGAGAGCCGAGACCAAACACACAGTACCTGAATGGGTGAAGAAACGATTTAAACAATATCCAGGAGCAGAGAGAAAATAAAGGTAAGGGATTTAAAACACTGACCTGACTTTGTTTCTGAGGTTTTTCAGGCTGAGAAGCTGCTTCTTGAAACTCTGAGAGGAGAAGATAAAGCATGTCAGCAAACAAGAATCACATTCTAGTTATTGTGGTTCTTGTACTAATAATCACTGCAAAAGCAAATTATTTTTTTGTAAAGACCTTTTCATTTTGACACACTGTAAATTCTATACTAATTATGTTTGGTGATAATTACTATAGCATTACTATAAGGTCACTGAGCATAAATATGTCCACACCTCTCCATTTCCTGGACAGTCTCCATTGCCAAAGGTGCTGGTGACAACAATTAAGAGGCTTTCCTTCTCGCATTCACTGAAATTGTAGTCCTCCATGCAAATGACCTGTATAATTCATAAATAATTTATGTATCACAAATGTATGTGTTTGCTATGTGTGTGTGTGTGTGAGAGAGAGAGTGAGAGAGAGAGAGAGAGAGACCCTGGACAACAAACCAGTCATAAGGGTCAATTTTTTTTTATTTAATGTATACATCATAAAATAAGGTACTAAAATACAGCATAAATGAGCTTTCCATTGATGTTTATAGGAAAGGACAATATTTGGCAGAGATACAACAATTTGAAAATCTGGAATCTGAGGGTACAAAAAAATCTAAATATTGAGAAAATCGCCTTTGAAGTTGTCCAAATGAAGTCCTTAGCAACGCATATTACTAATCAAAAGTTAAGTTTTAATATATTTACGGTAGGAAATTTACAAAATATCTCCATGGAACATGATCTTTACTTAATATACTAATGATTTTTGGCATAAAAGAAAAATCTATAAATTTGACCCATAAAATGTTTTGTTAGCTATTACTACAAATATACCCGTGCTACTTACGACTGGTTTTGTATAATATAATTTATATTATATTATATTATATTATATTATTCAGATCATAAATTGGATATAAACAATTTATATAGAATTTACATTTACAGTATCAACCCAACACATCATCTACCCAAATGTAATGTAAAGGTTCAGACCAGGTAGACTTAGCTCCTCAAGGAACCAATTTCCTAGTTTTACTTTTAATACAGGGTGATATTATTATGAACGTGTCACATACGCCCACTTTCTGCCAAGTGTTGGTAATAATGCTCAAATTGAGTCTTAGGAGAGCGATAAATTACATATGAATCAGGGGTGACGGTCCTCTTACCCGGGAGCTGAAGGCACAATTCATCATGGTGTTCAGTTTCTTAGCAAAACTCTGTGATTTCCCCGTTTCTGTGGCATAGAGAACAGTGCAACGCACCCTCTTGGCCAGGGCTGAGTTAATGAGTGTCTGAGAGAAGAGCACTGCTCTAGAAGAGAGAAAAGAAAACAAGAATTTTAGCCATACTTGCTACTCACCAAGTGTTCACAGCTAACCTCTCAAGAATTCATTACATTGTTGCAGACAGATCTCTTCTGAAAGAACAGCACTGTGTTGTTCTGGTTGAGGACGTGTGAACATGACATTGCGGTACCTGATCAATCCTTTGAAGCTGATTATATGCCTCCTCTCTTTTCTCTTCTTGTCCTTCCACTTGTGTGTCAACCATGGATCAGGCTTTAAATGGCAACAGACGAGACACGTTAAGGCAAGAACATCCCAAACATTTGTTTGGACATCATTATATTTCACACAGCTACATACCAGTAGTCTGGCAATAATATTCCAGCAATGCAACTTTTCTGATGAATGCAGAATAGATACGTACCTGGTAGTAGAAAAAGGGTGACAGGATGTAGTTCAGCGTTTCTTGGTGAAACACAGAGGTTAGAGATCCAGACATTGGTGGCACCAGCCAGATCCAGTCGGCTGGACAGCCTCCTCGCAAACGCACCTCCATCTCCATGTGCTGTATGAAGGACTCTGATGCAGAATGATGGTCGGTAATGGTGACCTTATTTTTCTGTATGTCAGTAAGACAAAAAGGTCATAAAAACTGTGAATAAACATATACCAAAAGGTCAAATTTAATCTTTATCCATATATTATCTTTCCAGTGAAGAATGACTTTTTTACATTTTGAATTCGTTTGCAAAAAAAGCATTTTTAAAAATGTTTTAGGCAATATTAATTTCATTCAAAAATCATACATTGCATTTGTTTAGCTTTGAGGTTTCAGAATGTTATGCAGCTTTAAATTGTTTTTATAAATTTATAAATATATACATTTAATTTGACTTTAAGATTTAGTTCCTTGCACATATTGCCTTAATAATGAATTTATGAAATGTAAAAAGTTGGGAAATTTTTATTTTAATATATTTAAGTTCTGCAACTAACAGCCAATTAAAAAACAAAAAACAAAACTCATGGCTACTTGTTTTGGTGAATTGGTGGCTAATTCTTATTAAATCATATGATCTCATTTGTATGTTATTGTGTAAGATCTGCTTAGAGCCCCGCTGATGATTAGATTTCAGAGAGTGGACCTTCATGCTTAAGAGTCCTCTAAAAATGATACGTTTCTGTACAAATCTCATTGCACAAATTCTTTTTTGTGTATTTTACTGAATATACAAAAATCCTCTTGTTTGTTATGTAAATCCACTTTACCTGAAAACTATGCATCACTGCGACATTGATGGCCACCAGAGCCTGATCCTTCCATAGTGAGGACAGTTTTTGTGTCTCCAAACCCATTTGACGGCCAACCCGCTGGAAGACAACAAAATAAAAGAAAATCAGTATCAAAAAAACTCTAAACTTTCTCTTCTCTACTGTAACATTATGAATATTGTAGCACCTCAAGAACATTGTAGCGTTGGGTATCACAGAAGTCCCTCACTCCAATCTCAGTGCCCATGTACCAACCGTTAAAAGGACACGCTGGGAATTCAAGACCACCAATCTCCAGCAACATGTTGGACACCGCAGGCAATGCATACCATTGGAGGTTCAAATCCTTAAACCACTTGTACCTGAGAAAGTACATGAAACCATCCAACTTTACCAGAGGCAGACAGTAACTAAGTACATTTACTTGAGTATTGTACACTATTTGAGTATCTGTACTTTACTTGTGTATTATTTTTTCTGGAAATTTATGACTTTAACTTCACTACATTTGAAAGACAAATATTGTACTTTTCGCTCCACTACATTTCTATCAAGATCCTCGAAGTAGAAAGTCGTTACTATGTAAAACGTGACTTTCTTTTTTCAGACAGTTTATCAGTAATCACTCTTGTAGGGCTACATAAAGTGATTTCCCAGCATTTTTTGAACACTGACTAGTTGCAAATGTGATATTTATTTACAACAAATCAATAATAAAAAGTTAATATTGTGATATAAATTAGACATAATATTGTCTGGTTTTGCTAAATTGTGTACGTGAAAATATTACCTATAAAGCCACAGAAGAACTGTTGTGCGTCTCCTAATAAAACACACTAGGTTTTTGATTCGAAGCAACACTGCACAGATTGTTCTGTGTGTCACATCAAAGTACTGTGAGAGTGATTAGACAGCATTTTTTAAATTTTTGTTTTGATGTCAAATAAGTCTTGCTGTTTGCTTTTTTGTTAAAGCAGTGTTGCTGTTGTAATTTTTTTTCTTCATTATCACTCTGTATTTACAGCAATTTCACTGTCCACTCTGTTCAAATGTGGAGGAATGGCTACACATAGATGTGTGCACACACTGTCAGAGCCGTGTGAGATCACTACCATCCTGCTTTTGTGGGGGTGGGTACGGGTGTTAAATATTTTGTTGTTGTTGTTTTTGTTTTGTTTTGTTTTTTTCCCCATAGATTTTTAACATTCTAAAAGCTCTTTATTCCAAAGATACTACAAGCTAGTCAGCATATTCAGTAGGTGAAATGCATTGTAAGTTGCTTCAGAGGTATTGCAAGTATTACATACAACAATAATAAAACAGTGCATTGACAAAAAAATAAATTTACATTTGGTACTTAAGTATTTCTAAAAGCAAGTACTTCAGTACTTTTACTTAAGTAAAAATCTGTCTTTACAACTTTCACTTGTAATGGAGTAATATTTGACCAGCAGTATAACCATAACATTTCTAGGTCTGCATGGTTGCGCCAATATGACTCCATTAACCAGCACTTCAGTCAAATTCGCATGGTACTTAACTAAACTAATCAGGGTTTGAGAACATGATTTTGGGCCTCATTGGTTAAACTCATTTGTTAGGACTGGATGAAGGAATGTAGCATAGAGACAGGCTGTCTTAGGTTTGAAAGGCTTTGCCACTCTAGCCTGATTTTTAAATGCCAAGGAGCATTTGATTTTAAAGGTCCTTTTAATGCAAGCTCTTAAAGGGAAAAGCCTTGCATAATTTTCTCTTCAAGATGCAAACAGATTTACTGCAGAATCAAGTGGAATGCAAGTCATTTCAGAAATCTGAGCACCTCAGTCAAGAGTGTATAAAACCATAGATGCATAGTGATGTAATGCAATAGTTTAGAGCGTTATCAATCAACTAGTGATTTTAATCAGCTATTCAGCTGGAGTGCAAAACCTTTGCCACTTACTGTGGGTGCTCCATGGGAACTTCCAAAATTAAATGTTGGGGAATTTCAAAAAACTGAGGGTCCTCTCCGTTAGCTTGTAACACCAGTGGAAGTACATCATGCTGACCGTATTTTGGTCTCCACCCAAGCTGGGTGCAAATCTGACAAGACATAAGAGTCATATAAAATGGAGAGTTATATCTTTATGTATCTTAAACTAAAATGCGTTATACATGAACTACCAACATACTATTCAAAAACTGAAGTTATTGCAAAAATTAAACAATAAAATTTATAATAATTATATAAATAGCATATCTAATTAACAATTATATAAATAGCACCTATTATGGAAAATATCTACTAGAAAATATTTTAAAAATCAGAAAATATCTGAGAGACTGGTATCTACCTCTGTGAAGTCAACACTGGCAGGATCTCCTATTATTGTACCATCTGCCATCTTATAGCCAGCGTATCGTATGAGTTGACTATTCCATACACGGAAATCATGTTGGCCATCAGTTCTTTGAGGAAACACAGTGATGGTAGACCTGTCAAAATAAAGAAATTTTATGACAACTTGTTCCATTTGCAAAGACAATCAAGGTGGTTGGATTATTAAAAAACTGGAATTACACATTCCTGGATTACCTCAGGTTGCCTCCATTGGTAGCAAACTGAATATGATCGCACAACATCTGAAACATATCCTCAGCAGTTCTGCATTTACGTGCATCAAACAGCTGTACAGGAAAACAAGACCTAAATGTGAATATAACTAATATGACTGCACATTTCATATATGTTTAGGTCCAAACTAGAGAAACTACCTTCAAATTAGCCCACTGAATTCTGCCAATGCATCTGGGTGCATTTCTCCATGCTTGCTTAGCCCCGAATTCCAGTTCTTTTGTGGTTAGCTGATATGAGCCAGTGGCCTCTATTTCCTTCGCGACTTCCTCCAAACGAGACAAGTGATCCTCGACTTTTGAGCTGGATAACAAACATAACTCAGTCAAATAGCCTACCTTTTGCACTCTTCAGAATTAAGCCAATTCATGGTCTGCTTTATTGTGGCATTAAAACAGAGTAAAGAACAAGAATATAAACACTTTGATAGAATCAGCCACTGAAAACCCATAATGATCAACCAATAATCTGAATATTTTCAGGAAATGTGTCCTTTTCAATGTCTATGGTGAATATATGGCCCTAGTAGGTGCCTCCTACTTTTTAATTGACTTGTAGTACTGATTGATGAAGTCAATGGCTTGCATGAGGATGTCATCGGAGCCTGGCACAGTGGAGGAGGGACAGCACGTCATAGACTTTGGAGTCATAATAGAGCCTTCACAGACTTTAGACGGGCAAAGCTGGCTCTGAAGTAAAAGGGAAAATTTCAATATGACTCATAACTTTATTACTCTATGCAACTGCCATATGACCTCATATAAAATGACACTATCTCTGTAAAAACCTGACTAATTCTGAAACTTTACACACATACATAAAAATAAAACTTCATGGGGTTAGCTAAATCTGTTCAAATTTGTCTCATTTACATTTGTTCATTAAAAAAAATTATAATGACTCTTTAATGTAGAAATAACTCACCTTAACCGCTCTGTGATGTAATGTGTCCTGATGGCATGAGCCATCCTGGTAGTTCTTCACTTGTTTGGAAAATGGGCATTGATTCACCTTGTTCTCCCATTGCTAGGCATACCATCAAAAATGTTAAGATACTGCCTTTCAATTATGACATTGCATTTTATGTTAACGTTTTGCTCACCATATTCGGCATAATCTGCTGTGGTATTACACTCTTGTTCTCCCATTGCTAGGCAAATACCAATAGAATGTAAGAATAATGCATTTCATTCATGACATCACATTTTATTTAAATTAAAGTTTTGCTTACCGTATTCGGTGTAATCTGCTGCAGTATTACATTATTGTTTTCCCATTGCTAGACATGCATAACAACAGAATATAAGGATATTGCATTTCATTTATGACACTGCATTTCATGTTAATTAAAGTTTTGCTCACCGTATTTGGTTTAATCTGGTGCAGTATTACATTCTTGTTGGCTTTAGTGGCCTGGTTCCCCATACTGACCTGAAATACTGAATTTAAAATCATTTTAATTAAAACATTGCAGTATTTCAGTTTTTGATTTTGAAATAATTAATAATAAAGAATCGAAAGAAATAATATTTTATATAATATATATATACACACACACACACACACACACACACACACATTTGCAATTATGAATTTCATGAACAATATGAGTTTCTTACCTTCGTGCCAGGTCCTTTTCTCAGTTTGCAACTGTGTGCAGCTTTCCCACTTTAACCTGCTTATATACTCGACCCAGAGAGCCTGCTGGTGAGGGCAAGTTGAGAGTTGTGCTGGTTGTGGCCTCAAGGAGGGTGGGAATTCCAATTACGAAGTCCAATTACAGTCTGACCACGGTTCCTATCAAATGTCACAATCTTACACCCACACTGGAATCTTCATACTCCAGCGTCTGTGAAACTCTTAACAGTTTAATGAACTGAAAGGGAAACCATAAACACACCTCAGTCACAAGGTATCTGGACATGTCTGATAAACCCAAATCTGTATTTCAAGAATTATGATTATTATTAGCCTTTGAAAAAATTGTCAAGTAATGGATAAATGAATGAACAAAATAGATTTTATTTTTCATTCCACCCATTCATGTATTTAAAGTACATTACAGTTTGAGGTTTGCCGAATGTTGTATAGTGTTTATTTTTGCAGATATCTGTTTTTGTTTCTAGTGACTCTAAGCAATTGGGGAAAATAGTAAGTTCTTTTATTACAACACTGCTCTTGAGACTGCCTTGAATTTCACAAATCCACGTGAGCAATATAAAGTCTTCCTTCTTCTTTCACTAGGAAAGTTCTTCAAAATAAGTCAAACATTACATGTATACTGTATATACAGTTGAAGTCAAAAGTAAACTTTTGAACAGAATGAAGTACATTTTTCTTATTTTGCCTAAATATCATATATTTGTTTTCCATTTAGTACTGCCTTTCAGAAGCTACAGAAGATACTTACATGTTTCCCAGAAGACAAAATAAGTGAAATTTATGCTGATCTTCAAATTCAAAAAGGCTCTTAATTCATTGTGTTTCCTTCTGGATTCCATGCATTACCATCAGTGAGCATTTGAACCTTCTGTGATAGTTGCATATGAGTCCCGCAGTTGTCCTCAGTGTGAAAAGATGGATCTTATAATCATACAGTCATTGTTAGAAAGGGTTCAAATACACAAAAATGCTGAAAAACCACAGAATGTGTGGAACCTGAAGGGTTTTTCTGAAGGACAGCAGGCAGTTTAACTGTTCAGGACAAACAAGGGACTCATGAACAACTATCACTGAACAAAAACAACAACAACAACAAAACAACAAACAGCTGTGGATCATTCAGGTAACAACACAGTATTAAGAATCAAGTGTATGTAAACTTTTGAACGGGGTCATTTTTATAAATTCAACTATTATTTTCTCTTGTGGACTATATGTAAATGTCTTTTATGTGAAATATCTTTTTCAGGTCAGTCCTAAATTAAAAAATAACATACGTTTTGTATGATGCCTCTTATTTTGGTTAAATAAGTAACGTTGCAGATTCTGCAAGGTGTAAGTAAACTTTTGACTTCAACTGTATATACAGCCAACTCACCTCTGTCCCACAACAGTTTTCCAGCATCCCTCCTCCACCCCAACTCTTGGGGGAGTTCTCTGAGTTTGGGCTATATTCCGAACTCAGAGCCCTCCCTCAGGACAGTATGTGAAATATGCTTACTATTTGCTCAATCTGATTATATGTACGTGCAAACTCGTGAAATTATAATTTGATTGTTTCTTAATAATAAAGCTGCAATTTCTGTCAATTTACAGGTTAACCGCAAAAATATTATAATCATAAAGCAATTATAGTGGATTCCTGTTGTCAGTCCTATTATCACTTTCATTATGCACCACTATATTTTTTTGGAACAATAGGCCTGTATTGCAGAAAATAGACTGTACATGGGCTTGATTCACCCATATTGACATCATTGCTAGAGAGGGTATAGTTTAGTATGTGTTAAAATTTGCTTGATCTATCCTTAACATTCCATACCCCATCCCCACCCACTGGACAACTGTTTGGGCATGTTTATCCACCTCCACTATCCCAAACTAGTAGGTTATAATCCCCCATCTAAAGGAATTTACAACAGTGTTTTGAACTTTGTGTGTTTTTGCAAAAACAAAAAAGGAATTAGACAAGTTCATTAAACAACAGCATGTGGCAGTTGTCAAAATGGGACAAAGTTAAAGAAAAGAAAAAGAGCTGAGCTTCTTAGGCTGTGTTGCAATCAGGGCTGTATTAACCATTGGGCTAGGCGGGGCTGAAGCCCCGGGGGTTGGACAAGTTCAAGTTCAAGTTGAGCTTTATTGTCATTCCACTACATGTGGGGACATACAGTGGAACGAAATGTCGTGCCTCACAGGACCACGGTGCTACATA
>JAFVLL020021353.1:0-11669 GCA_021397915.2 Tor tambroides
CTGTCTGGCTGAAGGGTTTTGTGGCCGCTTGTCAGGCCTGGTTGAGTAATTAAAAAGGCAAGCGGAGGCTTTTCTTCATTAAGGGTCCTAAGCAGCGCTCGTCGCTCTCGTTCTCGCTTGATCTGTCACAGAAATTCCTGACATCATTCCTCTGGACTCCTCTTTGTGCCATCGGATGAGGCGTTAACTCTGGTTTGATGGTGGCTGCTCTTCTCGCTCGTTCTCCATCTGCTCCGCCGCTCCTCATCGCTCCCCTGTGTTCATCTCCTGATGTTTGCTGGAGCTCTGTTCTCTTCCCAGATGGAGAGACAGTAAAAGCAAAGACCGTTTTAAAGAACACTGTAATTTTGCCACTTTACCTCTGTGAGTCAGTTCTGCTGGCACAGGCATCATTTCTGTTGATGCATCCATCTCCTCACTTCACAGTGGGTTTGTTGCCTTGCGTGTGTCATGTTAAGAAATGATTCATATTGATCAGCGTTTAGATGAGGATTCATATGTGGGTTAAATGCGAGCTTTGTTTGGGTTCTTTCATATCTGTGAGTATTTCTTTCGCTCTCAGACTCTGAGCAAACGTTGATGATCCTGTCCCTCTCAAGCAGACGTTTATTTGTGTTGGTTTCTGCTAAAGTGGCCCGGGGCGTCTCAGCCGGGGACCTGAGTTTGGCCTCAGCGCTGGGCCACGCTCACCACAGCCTGAAGACACACCGCTGGGAACAATAACGGCTCCATTCTTCATACTGGTGAGTGAAGCTAGCTAAATGTCTGCGAGACGCATCTTGTGTTCAGATGACGTATATCTTGATCCACTGATGCACTGATGTGACTGCAGATGGACAGTTATGATTGTCCTGTTCAGCATTGCATGCATCAAAATAATTCTGGGTCATTCTCAGATAATGGTGCCATTTGTGCCTGAAAATTCCTTTTGTTCTGTTTTGTTTGTTTTTTTTCCCTCACATAGTACCAGCGCTGTAACTGCCATATTTCTCAATAAAAAAGTTTATTTTTATTATTTTTATTCTTAAAATATTGGCTCTGCTTAAAATATTAAATAGGTATTTAAAATCTGGTAGTTCAACATCAAACATTATAACTGAGAAAGAATATATGATCCCATTCAGACCGGCGTCCAGGCCAGTGGAAATCACGGTTCTCTCTTTTTTTTCTTCTGTCATTTGGTGCCAAATAGAGCATTGCGGCCTCTGACACAAAGTAGATAAATATGTCATAATTCTAACTATTAGATCTTAAAACACAACAACAGCGCTAACTGCTGTAAAGTGAAGCTGAGCGATAAAACAAATCATATTTCAGTTACATTTACTGTATTACTCAGGAACTTTTACTTACGCAGCAAATTCAGTGAAGATCTCTACTGTCTGCTCCTGCGACGCAGGTCATCCCACTTCACACTTTCATCTAATCTTGCAAGCAATGCTTTATGCATTATGAAATGGATATTTGGTTTTCAAAACAAGAACTGTTTTACTGCCCATATTTATGCAGTCTGCTTCTGACAATAAAACATCAATACTAAATTACAGCTATTTTATTAATATTAATTTTACAAAATCATATTTAAAAAAAAAAAATGTTGAAACAACTACAAAATCTACAATATTTGTATTACTTTTGTTGTAATTTATTTGTAATCATCTTGTAATAACTCACAGCCCATGTATAAAAATTATACAACAGATTATTTGGACTGATTGTCTTATTTTGAGGCATTTAGAGTAAAAATAAAGCATGGTCCTATTTTTTGTTTTTTACTTTTTATTATTTTTCTAAAAATTTAAAAGGAGAAATTCCTTACTTGCTTAAAATCAAGCATCTGAAACTATAACAGGTTGGCGGTGGGTTTGGATGTGAGTGAAGTGAGCAGATCTTGTTCCTGGAAGCCTCAGCTTGATGCCTCACGATCTCTGGGTGTGAATGTGACTCTTCTCTGGTGTGTGCACGCTGAAAACAGCACTGGGGTTCATTTATTTTTCATAATACACTGTTTCTGTAACTTTATAAGCTTTAGAAAAGAGCAAATGTTTCGGCAGCTTAAAGTTTCAATATGGTTCATCAGTGATTGTTCTGTTTTGGTTAATTTAAGTTAAATTCATAGAAATGGTTGTTCAGTGAACGGTGGGATTTCTGCATGTTTTAATGTGTCTTTCACTGGATTTGGACAAATTTTCACATGACATGAAAACTGAGGAAATCCCTGTGCTGCTTTTACACGTTTGCTTAATGAACCTGTTGGCATTTATTAGGGTTGGATCTGTACTCTTGAGGAATGCTGTCTGCTCCACAGGAACCAAACACACTACTGAAGACAATAAGCTCAACAGAAATGATCACTAATTAATTGACATTGAAAAGGCTGCAAATTTAGATGTCATAAACTGACAGTGTTTGCTGCTGAAATCAATTAATGAGGCTGATGGGTCCATTCACCCGATCTGGGTTAAGTGCTCTGTCAAAGCTACAGTGACCCGCTTCACCCGCACATAAGCAGCAGACTGAGGAGGAACGGCTCATGATGTCAGCTGACACGGCTCTTAATTCACTTTGGCAGGCCGGCCGTTCTGGAGGGGACTTGCAGTTTGTGTTTGACTACAAGTTTCCAGGCGTAAACGTTCAGTCTCTCTCTGAAACACACGTGAAGTGCGTTAGCACACCAACGGCGAGCTGCCTTTTTGGCCGGAGCTCCTGCGGGGCCCCTGTCTGCCTGTGATGTGGCTCCTGTGATGATAGTAACACATGCCCTCTGCCCAGCCCCATTTTCAGAGGCCTTGTCCTCTCTCAGCTGTTCCAGCCCGATGCCCGTATTGTGCTGCCGGACTCATTACTGGCGAACCCACAGCCGAGCGGCACGCTAATAGGCCCGGAGTCGCCCTGGGCGAGGGGAAGGGAGGGCTGATGGTGTGAATGAGGCACAAATACAGAAAGAGGCTGTTAAAAGAGACAGGGAGGAAGTATTATCATTGCCTTTATGGCCACACAGTCTTGTTTTTCTCACTCTCTTTGGAGTTCAGCAGCATCAAGGTTTGATAGTTGCGGTCATTACGCAGAGGGCAGGAGCCCAGTTGGCATCGCTGGCAGACATTTTTTGAGGCTGATGACAGGAGGGATTTTGTGTCATTTTTGCCTCCATGAAAGGCACACACACTCTTGTACATTTCTGTTCCTGGTTGTTAGTTTTTGCGTGCTTGAACACAGAAGTTTAAATGTTTTCAGTGAGTGCATTTACATGCACAACAATACAACACCACTGAAAAGTAGCTCATTGTATAAACTTGACAAAGCACGTGAGATTTGAAATACAGAGTTTTTGATCGGAGAATCGGAGCAGCGCTGAAACTGTTTACACGCAGAGCGGAATCGGAGTGATTTGCCAAAATGTGTATTTATAGCCTACTTTCCTTATGAAACAACAACGTTTACATGAGCTTACATGTCGTCGGGTTATTATGGATAATTTATTTATGTAATGAACAAGGTAGAGAGTGAATTCGGCCGAAAACAAAATTTGAAAAATAGGTTACGGCCTATTTATTATCTAAAAATAAACCTCCCTTATTGCAGCGATTGTAAAGTCGTCTTTTATTTTGTGTGTTGAGAAAAGGTAACAAACACCAGCGCCCGTTCAGATGAGTGGGTGATTCAGGACTCTCCAGTTTACCAGATGTTAAAAGGTGCATTGGGGAGACCTGGGAGTATTATAACGTATTTTGTTTTAAAACACGATTTTTTTCCAGGCGATTTGTGTCTCAAACGTTAAAATTTCAATTTGTTATTTTATATTTCCATTATTTACAGTCTTCATCTTATCCAAGTAAGAGCGCATTTGTTACAGTGTGCTAGGCCTAAAATGTACTTGTTCTACATTTATTTTGCCATAAACACCTATTCTCCTTAGTGCACATTCTAAGGTAAACATAGCTTATGAGAAATGTTTCAATTCAAACTTAATATAATTAAAAAAAAAAAAAAAAATTGTGTGTGTGTTACTCTCCCACTGGTGGTAAATTGTAGGTCTATCTTTGTGGTTCCAATAGAAGCAGCTTTGGATGCAAACTTTGGATGATGGCAAAATAAACGATAAACGATAGAAGCGACAGAGCGCTATCCCGTGAGACAGCTGATGCTCGTGTGTGATTTCACAACTGAAATCATTTCCAAATATTAAACTGGTGTTGTTAACACCTCCCGCTCTCAGCTCTCATACGGAATAAAGTAAATATGGAGGCTCTGCGGCGGTCAGTGCGTTTCTCGTTCAGGATTCTCGGCGTGTACCGGAGCCCCAGGCGCTCGTGTTCTCGGTTCCCGCTCATTCATCACGGGATCCAGGTGGGCCGCGGCACCGGCGAACCGTGGCCTCGTTAAAGAGCCATTATAATGAGGCCACAAAGAGGCGAGAAATAATTGCAAATAAAAGTACGTGATGCAGAAAATAAAAAAGGAAATTAAACAGATGCGCATGTTTTCAGGATCATTGCTTTCGTCCCTTTCATGGGTTCCGTTAAACCGCTGACTGGCCAAAAATATGCAACATAATAAATGATGGTTTTCATCAGGAAAATAGTAGAAACACCATAATCATCACCGCCAGCGCTATAGCTGCCTTTGTAATTAGGCCTATATAAAAGTTTGATTTAAGAATAATCATTCGAGCCGTTTGCTCTTATATTCTGACAATGCTGAATATATATAATTACGCTTATTATTGTACAAGACAGGAAAAAATAAGAAAACACATGATTGTAGTTTGTCATGCTTTATTTAATTCAAAATAATTCTGTAGAAATTATTAATTTACATTTGAATAATATATTTAACAGTACAATAAAACGTAATCTCTGAAACTCAAAACTCGTTTAATCACAGAAATATAAGCATGATAATAAGCTGGAAAAAATAGAAGCCAGAATATAAACATTTTAAAACCAATGAATCCCCACACGGTTCAGCCCAAATAATCAGGTGTAGAATAAATGAATTTATTTTAATAATGGTTTGCCTTCTCTACATTATTTACACATTTCCCCAAAACATCAAACTTCTGTAATGGTTGGGACTGAATAAGCTGTTTCTGAATGTGATGTTTTTGATAGTCTTTTATAATGATTTGTTGGACGATGGAGAAATATCCGCTTGTTATAGATAACGTGTTATTTCTGTTTCGTTTAAATATCTGCTGTATGAATAGCGACGAATCCCATTCAAGATCAATTCATTCAGCTCCAATCCAACCTCAATAAAATGACATTTACTCATTTTCCCAATCAGAAACAGACGAAGTTGCGACGTTTCTCATTGAATCCTTTATAACCTTTTAATTTCTATAGTTTATTTGTTCAGCTGTGTGGATATATAGTTGTCAGTTTGGTAGTATTTGTGAACACTTCAGATGTTCCAGTTGCTAAAAACAACGTTTGTGTCCAGTCGAGTGTTTCTGGCCATGAATATATGAAAACAGTTTGCAGGAATGTCTTTGGCTACAGAGAAATAAAAACACGGGCAAGAAATGCTCTGATTAAATAAAGATGTAAACGAGTGGCTGTAAATGGCCTTTAATCGGGCCGTGAACAAAGGACATAAATAGCTTTACAGGCAATATCGTCCGTCAATATGTTTTCGTTTTCCTTCGCTCCTTGTGTCTTTCCACAGTAAAAAGAGCAAGTGTCTCCGGTACTAGAGATGATCGTAAGCGGCGGCGGAGGGCGGCGGCGCTCGGGCTGAACTGTAGTAATACGGCGAACCTGCAGGGGGCGACAGAATAGTGTATAGCAGTGGTTCTCAAACCTCTCCATGAAGTACCCCAGCACTGCACATTTTGTATGTCTCCCAATATCTGACACACCCACTTCAGGTCTTGCAGTCTCCACTAATGAGCTG
This sequence comes from Tor tambroides, assembly GCA_021397915.2. Taxonomy (NCBI): domain Eukaryota; kingdom Metazoa; phylum Chordata; class Actinopteri; order Cypriniformes; family Cyprinidae; genus Tor; species Tor tambroides. The sequence continues at coordinate 5,896 of JAFVLL020021353.1, forward strand.
AACAGGTGTAACAGATGAGGGAGATATACAAAATGTGCAGGGCTGGGGGTACTCCAGGACAGGTTTGAGAACCACTGGAGTATAGTATAGTGAGTATAGTGAGCACCAAAGTAGAACAGACATTCGTTACATTATTTTGTATTGTAGAAACTTCAGTTAGCCTGCACTGTAATTCTAATTAAATCAGCAGCTGGAGGGCTAACGGCCGTCTTGTGACTGTGGCATTATTTCTTTCCACAGAAATGCTCGATAGCCTGAAGACACAAAGAGTTACTAGCAGAAGGTAAACTCACCTCAGAAGACATGTGACTGAAACTTTATGCAATAGTTGAAGGGCACGGCGCTCCCATTTGTGTGTATGCAGGTGGGTTTTTTCCTCACATGTATATAGTGATATACCCTCTACTAGACAACCATAACCAATGTGGATGCCCACATTCGCCAAAGCTGAGAGAACTGAAAGTCCTCAGAGACTTGCTGCTTGACCTACCTAATATACTGGAGTTGGTGAATCTCCAGGCGTCGCTGTAGGACGTGTAGGGCGCATGGCTGTAGGTCTGGCCCGTGTACTCTGGACCTGCAGATCAACATGCATCTGTTAGATAAACACAAACAAGACAACAGCAACAACATGCATGCCATCAAACTCTTGAATGACAGCAGACTCAGACTCTTGTCCTGTAAGAGCTGAACGAGTCCGTCTGCGGTTTCAGCGGCTCGAGCTCTAGCACATCATTCACTCAGCGGTTAGAGGCGCTTGTAAACCATTAATCCCGCAGGCCAGCAGGTGGACAGCTGCTCACTGGTGCATACAGTCAGACTGCTTTAGCGTCTCTCCATCCCTCACTTCCTCCTTTAGCCTTTCATGCTCTCACTGCCTCCCTCTGCCATTCTTTTTTTTAACATTCCAATATCTAATTGGTAATTATGGGAGCCGGATTGAATCCCCCCTTCAGTGAGTAATTGTGTATGAACGCTTCCTCTCAGCGAGCCCACCAGAAAAATAATAAATCAGACCCTCTCATTTCGCGCTTGGCAGGGCAGACTTCATATGAAAAAAGAAAAGTGCATCAGAGTCTGAGCAGCTCCATCGAGCTCCTCCTGCCGTTTGCTCCTTAATGGATATACTCTCTGTATATGCTTTCCATATAGAGTGTCCGTTCATTCACAGGGCTTGTCTTTCTCTGCGTCTCTGTGGGACCGACGGTCATGATCCCTCTGTGGGGCCCCAGCACGGCTCCTGCGGTCGGGTGAGAGGGGCCGCTGCGGGCAGTAGGGCGGAACTCCTGCTCCGTTCTCTCCATTCGCCCAGACCTGCCCTACCACAGCTAACCGGCTACTGATTAACCCACCCGTCCCTCTGTTAATCTCTAACTGGCCCCCTGGCACTCTCACACGCTCTGAGTGCTCCTCACATTCGTGTTTATCGCCGGCTGTTTTCAGAGAAACTGTGCTGATGTGAATGCTGAATCACAAAACTAGATTTTTACATTTGCGAAAGCCTGCGTGAAACTCACCAATGCTAGATGGAGCATTTACTTTGAGCTCACTGAGCAGATGTTTTATCCAAATGAGGAACATCACAAGCCATTTGTCATCAGAGCCAGATTCACAGCAGACAGTGGCGAGTTGAAGTCTAAGCTTGAGTAGGGGTGCAATGCAGAAAGGAAGACAGGAATAACTAGGAATCACAGTCAGTGCCTTTATGGCTGTGGATTTGTTGTGCGGTTGCTAGGCTGTTCTGGCTGGTTGCTAGGAGGTCACTGGCCCGTGCCTCCATTAAACTGTAGGCCTGTGTTTTTGGTCAAATTCAGTTCACAGACATACTTTGGGATTTGAACGTTGTCTGAACTGAACACTGCTGTATTTCACAGCAATTCACTGTGCAACTCTCTGAATGAAATGGTCCAAGTTTGGTGGTTTAGATACATCCAACATATGAAAATAACGAGATTACAAGTGTCTTACTTTAATGAACTCCTTCCCCAAATTAGATATTTAACGTAAGGTTTATATCATTACATGTCAATGATGTTCTTGAGCACATGACCTCGTGTTATACCACATCCAGACCAGAGACCTGAGCCGTAACCCATCCGCATCACAACAGAAAGTGTGTTTAGAAATAAATCCCCTCTGAATAGTAACCCTTGCCTTAAAGTGTCATGAACACATTTTTTGAGATGTTAACATGTATGAACAGGTTGCACATCAGTGAAAACAACAATAGCACTCATTATGTCTATTATTAATGGAAAAGTGGTTATTTTTTCATTTTTTTTGGAGCAATTTTGTTCTACCAGTTCAAAAAGCAAAGTTGAACCTACGTCACGAAAAGTGACACACATGCGTTAATCTGGAGTGGTGATTGGCTGCCGTGGCTAACGAGTACGCGTCTACGTCATCAGTTTTCCCAGCTTTTCTCAGTATTATTCATGAGAATCAACTCTTATGATCCAATCACTGCACTGTGTTATGCATGAGGCCGTCTTACAGCGGAGAATTCAAATCTCATGAAAGAGCTTCGCGCTGTCAGTTCATCTCTGTAAACATGACCGTGAAATATTTAATATGTAACAACACATGGAGCGCATGAGAGAGCGGTTCCTGAACGCCGCGATGAGTTTAACAACACTCTCTGCACGGATCAAAGTTCATATCCGGACCGGAGCAAGCGTGTTTCAGGTTTTTGTGAGCATATTTCATATTCTCTCGTGCTCCAAACATGAACCAGCACCGTGTTCGCACACATATCATGTCTTCTTCAAATGAAATATGCGCAAATAAGGACGCTGAAACAGCAGTACGTCTGATCATGAACGTGATGACACGACGGATTATTACGACACACCGAAAATTCAAAGAAGAGTAAACAAAAAGTAACTACGCCTTATTTTTTCTGTTTTAAGTATATTTTAATATTCATTTGTCTGTATAATGAGTGTGTTGTAGGTCTGTGATTTATTGTTTTTTTTGTCCCCTCTACACTCCCACTTTTCCACAGTTTTACACGCCTATTTCTGGAGTCTTTTTCAGATCTAAGGTGTGAAAGACCAGTGCTGAAACAGGGTGGTTTCATGACACTTTAACAAACAGCACATGAGAATTCATGAAGCTGGCTCACCTGCTACCATCCCAGTGATGGTGGACGATGAGAAGCCGGTCTGCGAGGGGATGTGCGGAGGATAACCGGGCAGCATTGAGCTCGCCACATCTCTGCCTGAAACGGTCAACAAATCCACTCAGCGGTTAGACTCACAGCACCAAACGCACCAGATGATGATGGGTGAAGCTTTACCTGCGATGAGCGGCGGGCTGCTGAACTGCCCGTGCACTGGGGCATGATGGGAAAATGAGTTGAAGCCATGAGATAAATGAGTGGTGCTGCTGCAGCTGTTAGCGATGGGCACTGATGATGGAGCCGAAATGGAGGTGAGCTCCAGAAAAGCTGAATTAGCGATGATGTTGGGGGAGGGGCTTGAGCTGTTCACCTCGGGTGACGTTTCCTGTTTCAGACAGAGTGGGAGGGGCTGTAGAGCTTCTGGGGCGGAGCAGCGGTTGACAGACAGGTGGAAAAATGAACGTATGAATGTTAATTGACATGCAACGGAATGGATTACAATCACAGACAGCATAAGCACACAAAAATGGCGAATACAACAATCAAATGAATTATGAATTTGGGGAATAAATACTAAACGAGCGGCGTAATGTGTCGCTGGACGCGGCACTCTGGAAGTGTCTTTTTGTGCAGTAAATGTGCCTCTCTTCTTGTAAATATCATTCTGACGAAGAGAATAAATGAGGAATTAAAAGCTTTTGCATATGGATTATGGTTATTACCTGCAACCACTGTGTATCCCTGATGGGCCGCCAGGTTTCGACTGATCGCTGAAGCACCTTTGCCCTCGTCCAGACTGCCGTTGATGAGCGAGAGAGGATAGAGCTGCTCTGTTTTTCCGGCTGCGGTCGGGCCGAACGAGTCGGAGCTGTAGTGGTGCCGCTCGAAGCCGCAGTCGAGGTGCTGATTCGGGAAGTGTTCGGTCCTCAGCTGTTTCCGGGGCCCGCCGCTGCCCTGAGAATCCACACTGTGCCGACAGCTCTCCTGATCACCTGACACACCAACAGAAAACCATTATTTCCTTATTGACAACATTACAGTCACTTTTCTGTAAAACCTGAAAAATGTGCCGCGGCAGATACAGATTCCACTGGTGACGGTCAAAGACTTTCTCACTCTCACTGACACATATCAGCTATAATAATATAATAAGAAGCTAACTCCATTTCAATACGTTTGTTCTCATTGCAGCCATGCATTCTTCCTAAACCCATCTCCTAACCCTACCTGCAATTTCATTTAATGTTTCAAGATAAAAATGATACCTCAAGGAACACTAGAGCAGCATCAATCAGTATGTCACTGTTCATTTGTTAAACTTTAATATGTTAAGCGTCTGAATGGGTGTATTACAGCACGCTAATAGCGTGTAAGACTCACTGTCGTCGTGGCTCCTCTTGCCCTCGGCGCTGGTCTGTGGGATTCCCAGCAGGCCGCTGATGGAGTAGGTGGAGCCCAGAGAGTCCGAATGAGGAGATTCTGGAGGAGTGACGGCTGAACTGGGAACTGTCAATCAAACAGACAGTTTATTACTTTATTACTTCACTGAACTTATGCAGATATTATCAGGAAGTGTTAGCGGATGTTCTTACTCAGCGTATGTCCAGGACTGAGGCCTTTACTGTCCAGAGGAAGGTTGAATGGCTGTTGAACTTTTGTGCGAATAATCCTTTAATATAAGAAAACAGGAAGGTGAAATGTGCACAAAGAAAATTAAGGGCGTTCTGCGGTGTGTCGAGTTCTTTGGATGAGGTCTGGGTTCAGTACCTGTTGATGGAGCTGACGCTGGGCACGGTGTCTCCGTCACAAACACCTTCGGCCAGCAGCCGGTCTCGGATCTCCCAGGCAAACATGGTGGGGTTCTGCCGCTTGTAGTCCGCTATCTTATCCACCACTTTAGGAGTCGCCACTTTGGGCTTGGAGCCCCCGATGACTCCTGGTTTAATGCTGCCCGTCTCATAGTACCTGGAAGAGAAACGACCATTAAAACTAAACTCACACGCAGCTGCTGGGAGAGAGACTGCCTTCACTGCTTCCTTCTGCTGACTTAGTCTTCATTAATTTCTGCTAGATTCCATCTGCATGTGTACATCATGCACAGTGCTGTCTTATAGATTGTATAATGTGTAATGTTTTAGCAGGAATACTTATGGTATGGTTACTTTAGAGCAAATTCTTGTGCAACTTATTCAACTGACTGATTCTTGTTGAATGTCAGACATGCTGAAACTCCTTGTGTCTGATAACATTACAGCATCCAAAGAAAAAACTGAAAATACAAAAAATTACCCATATAGCATTTGTTACATATTGAGTATGTTTGGCAGTGGAGCAGACGAGACCTAACAAGCACTAAGAGAGGAAAAGTAGAATAAGTGAATGTGCTTGGGCCATCCTGTTGTTGTTAAAGTGTGTGTGTGTGTGTGTGTGTGTGTGTTGATTGTGTGTGCATGAGTGTTGAGTTAGTGTGTGTGTGTGTGTGTGTGTGTGTGTGTGTGTTGATTGTGTGTGCATGAGTGTTGAGTTTGTGTGTGTGTGTTGTGGTGTGTTGTGTGTGTGTGTGTGTGTGTGTGTGTGTGTGTGTGTGTTGAGAGTGTGTGTGTTGAGAGTGTGTGTTGAGTGTGTGTTGATTGGGGTGTGTGTGTGTGTGAGT
>JAFVLL020021355.1:0-12840 GCA_021397915.2 Tor tambroides
AAAAATAAGTTGAGAAAACTCAAAAATCTCCTACAAAAATAAGTTGAGAAAACTCAAAAATCTGCTGAAGCTGGTTGCCTTAAACTTAAGTTTTCTCAACTTTTTTTACAGTGTACCTTACTAACTAATAATAAGCAGCAAATAAGGAGTTTTTTTTAGATTTAGTTGCATTTTATTTATATATTTAGACTACCATTAAAAAGTTTGGTGTCAGTGTTTTTAAATGAATTTTATTCAGCAAGGTGCACTAAAATGAGCGAAAGTGACAGTAAAGACTTGCATTGCTACAAAAATCACTACTTCAAATAAATGCTATTTTTTAACTTTTCATTGTTTTCACAAACATATTGTGCAGCACAACTATTTTCAACATTGATAATAATAAGAAATGTTTCTTGAGCACCAAATCAGCATATTAGAATGATTTCTGAATGATCACGTGACACAGAAGAATGGAGTAATGGCTTCTGAAAATTCAGCTTTGCCATCACAAAAATAAATCACATTTTAAAATATATTCAAATAGAAAACAGCTAATTTAAATTGTAATAATAAGTTTTTACTGTAAAGCTTCTTAATGGTTCAATAAATGTACTCATCATATTTGACTACACAATACTTTACAGAAAGTGTACAACCTGGGCTAAGTTTTGCCTTAGGACAAAATTGTACTATTAAATTATGTACAGACTTTGTTACAAACCAACTAGTATTCACTACATGTGAGCTGCATGTCTCAAAGACCTTAGAACATTTGGTGCAACTGCAACCCTACCCAGCACCCTATATGTAAAAACTGCCGTCTCATATCAGGCCAGCCAACATCCAAACCCAGCCTATGTCAACGAAACCAGCCAGCTCCATAAACAAGTAATGATTTATTTAAGAACAGGCAGCTGTATGAAAAGAAAAAAAACATCTCCTGATCTAATACATCAGTGTGGCTGGAGAGTTCGGTAGGCAGGGCTAGTGGCGGGCGACTCAGGGGACAGATTAAAATTGCTGTTATTAAAGGACTGCGGGCTGTTCCTCTTACTTATTAATACGTCAGTGGGCTGCTTGAACAGGCTCTTCTGCTGAAGGGCCAGTTGTTGACCCTTGCATGACTGGCAGGTTTTTATCCCGCAGACTTTGTTGCACAGTAAATCGCATACATGTGCCATACATCACACAGCAGGGACTCGTGCGCCAGATGAACAAGATGCATGTTGACGTAAACTTGAAGTTAAGTGAGGAGGATGGATTTCCTCTCAGAGAACAAGCACACAGAGGGGTCTGTTTTTCAGGTTGTGGTGTGATGAAGAAACAGGCACCCTACAGGTCATGCTAAGATGAAGTAGCGAACATTTCTTAGAGTACCGCCACGTGCAGAGATACATTGTGACAGCGACATGTACTTTCTTGTGGCGTGATACAGCAGGGCGCCTCGTATTGGTAAACTCTTTCCGGGGCAGAGCGAGTAGTAAATTTCCTGGGAGGTCTATGCGTGTTTGTATGTCACTGCAGAACAAGGTATGTGTTTTTATGTCATGTTCCATCTTTGACTTTCTTGCTGGTGGCAGAGGACGAGAGGAGCGAGAGCCGGTAGGTGTGGGTGTTTGGACTCCCAAGAGCGTGTTCTGTCAGGGAGAGAGTGCTGACCAAGCATAACACTTCAAGGGCAGACGGAGGGGACTGCTGTATTAGCCGTCCCGCTGGAACTCTTCCACTTATCTGCAATGGCAGCCCTGAGACCACCGTAGACGCAGGAGGAGAGGGTATATGTCCATCTGCATGTCACAAATTGATGTACAGCCACTTCTGATCAAAAAAGTCACTGCAAACATGCAGTTCACACTTTGAGGCAACACTGCTGACAGGATTACGTCAGATAAAAACTGATGCAATATTAAATGTCAACTTTCTGCAACCACACAAAACTTGAGTGGAAGAGAAGTGGGGCACTAAACATGGATTATTGATCAGTGGCATCTTCGGTGGCTTTTTGGCAGTCAGGGTTGATTTTTCACTTCGGGTCAAATATGCTTTTGGACAACAGATATGGGTCAGATACAAAATAGCTGAAATGATGGAGCTTTAGCCTAGCATTTAAAGAGACAGATCACCCAACAATGAAACTCTGTTATCTTTTAGTCACCACCATGTTGTTCCAAACTGTATGACTGACTTTTGTCTGTGGAACACAGAAGATATTCTAAGAAACGTGTTTTTTGTCCATACAATGACAGTCAATGTGGTCCAGTGTTCTTTTTAAACATCATTGACCTTCACTGTATGGACAAAAACAGCTGAAATGGCCTTCAAAATGTCATCTTTTGTGTTCTGCAAAAGAAAGTAAGTCATACAGATTCAGAAAGACACGTGGTTGAGTAAATGAAGATAGAATGTTCATTTTTGGAAGAACTATCCCTTTTAAGCACACATACTTCACAATCATGCAGGACACACAGACCCAACATCCCATTCCTCCTACTCAGGTTCACTGGAAAGGCATGCCTTTACCAATGTTTCTGCAAAACTCAAAAAATGCACCTATACATATGACTTGTTGCAGTTGAAATGAACACTAGAGGCAGTAAAACTCTGACAACTTGTATTCATTTTCACACAAATTATGATTTACAGGGCCAGAATTTCGATTAGGAAAGCCTAATTTTCGCACAGTTTCTTGCACAATATTATGTTATGACTTCAAAACAATTTTAATATGCTGCAAAGTTGAAAACTGATACTTTTAAACGTTAGCATCACATGTACAGCTTCATGTGCATGGGTTTTCTAATGCAGTAGGTTTGCTTGGTAGCTCACACGATATGGCGTTGCAGCTCTTCAGTACGTATTGAATGTGCATTTTAGTGCCACTCACTAGACATTTCAATTTGAAACTGCGAAACATGCAATAAGCACATATTTTCAATGTGCTTGGGTTGCATTCCTCCCATAATTCCCTGCCCTAACTGTACAATTTCACATTAAAAAAGAGGCAAAAGTTCCCTTTGGAAAATGTAATTGATTGATAGCATCCACGCTAACATCCACTTAAGTCACTTCAGTTCTACTGAATAGTCAACTTAAGTAGGCCACTTCTCTACTCTTAAAATGTTTTATTAGGGGGAAAAGGCACCTATTTTACCTGTCAGTTTTCTTCTTCTTCTTCTTCCGCTCTGGAAGTCTATGGAACTGCCCATAGAACTGCTTGCGGAAAAGTTATGAAATTTGGCCACACAGATAGAGGACAGTCTCAATATTAACCATAGCAAATTTGGAGTCTCTATCTCAAACTTTCTAGCGCCACCAATAGGCCAAATTTGCACTCATATTTCTGCTAAATTTTGAACCATAAGGTCTAGAAACAAAATAATTTTTTTCCTCTGATTCCTCAAGTAGAGTCAAATGCATACCAAAATGTAAATTTCTACAGGTCAAGATTTTTTTGCAATTCTGAATTATGTGAAAAATCTTTTTCGAACTTGTCCAAGACAGTTTGTCTAATTTTCACCAAAATTGGCTCAGAAAATCTACCGTTCTCATAAAGCGTGTTAACAAATTTGATGAAATCTGTGCAAAAATGGACATGAGGCTATATCTTTGCAATTCTTTAGCAGATTCTGAATAAACATTTTATACCAAGAATTACCTGAGGGCACATGAGTAGTTTCGGCTCAGCACCAACTACTGGTCAAAATATATTAAAAATTGACATTTCTGCTTATAACTTCTGACCAGCTTCACCAAAAAGTCATAAAATTGACCTTGATAGATTTGGAATGACACACCAAATCAAACAATATCCAATTTACCTTTGTCATCCTTTTTGGGCATCGACCATTTTGAGTTTTGCAGTAAAATGCTTTATCAACAAATGTCTTTAACAGGGGTCTTCCACCCCTGCTCCTGGAGAGCATCCATGCTGCAGAGTTCAGCTTCAACCCTAATCACATACAACTGAACCAGCTAATCAAGGTGTTCAGGGCTACTTAATTATAGACAGGTGGGTTGAAGCTGCTTGGAACTTAAGGCTGCACAAAGGTAGCTCTCCAGGAGCAGGGTTGGAGACCCCTGGTATTTACAAGGACAACCCGAATTCCGGAAATGTTGGGACGTTTTTTAAATTTGAATAAAATGAAAACTAAAAGACTTTTAAATCACATGAGCCAATATTTTATTCACAATAGAACATAGAGAACATAAATGTTTAAACTGAGAAATGTTACACTTCTATCCAGTAAATGAGCTCATTTAAAATTTGATCCCTGCTACAGGTCTTAAAAAAAGTTGTCAAGGGCTGAATTTTTTTTGAAAAGATTCAGCTGTGAGAACATCTAGCAACTAATTAAGTTAATTGACATCAGGTCTGTAACATGATTAGCTATAAAAGGGATGTCTTAGAGAGGCAGAGTCTCTCAGAAGTAAAGATGTGCAGAGGCTCTCCAATCTGTGAAAGAGTGCATAAAAAGATTGTGGAATACATTAAAAACAACGTTCCTCAACGTCAAATTGCAAAGGCTTTGCAAATCTCATCATCTACAGTGCGTAACATCATCAAAAGATTCAGAGAAACTGGAGAAATCTCTGTGCGTAAGGGACAAGGCCAAAGACCTTTGTTGGATGCCCATGGTCTTTGGGCCCTCAGACGACACTGCATCACTCATTGGCATGATTCTGTCATTGACATTACTAAATGGGCCCAGGAATACTTCCAGAAACCACTGTTGGTAAACACAATCCGCCACGCCATCTGCAGGTGCCAACTAAAGCTCTATCATGCAAAAAGTATCTCAGGCTCATTTAAAATGGACTGTTTCAAAGTGGAAAGGTGTTCTATGGTCAGGCGAGTCCAAATTTGACAGTCTTGCTGGAAATCACGGACGCCGTGTCTTCCGGGCTAAAGAGGAGGGAGGTCTTCCAGCGTGTCATCAGCGTTCAGTTCAAAAGCCAGCATCTCTGATGGTATGGGGGTGCATAAGTGCATACGGTATGAGCAGCTTGCATGTTTTGGAAGGCACTATGAATGCTGAAAGGTATATAATGGTTTTAGAGCAACATATGCTCCCCTCCAGATGACGTGTATTTCAGCAGGACAATGCAAAACCACATACTGCAGCTATTACAACAGCATGGCTTCGTAGTAGAAGAGTCCGGGTGCTGAATTGGCCTGCCTGCAGTCCAGATCTTTCACCTATAGAGAACATTTGGCGCATCATTAAACGAAAAATACGTCAAAGATGACCACGAACTCTTCAGCAGCTGGAAATTTATATCAGGCAAGAATGGGACCAAATTCCAATACCAAAACTCCAGAAACTCATAACCTCGATGCCCAGACGTCTTCAAACTGTTTTGAAAAGAAGAGGAGATGCTACACCATGGTAAACATGCCCCCGTCCCAACTATTTTGAGACCTGTAGCAGACATCAAATTTGAAATGAGCTCATTTTGTGCATAAAATTGTAAAATTTCTCAGTTTAAACATTTGTTATGTTATCTATGTTCTACTGTGAATACAATATTGGCTCATGTGATTTGAAAGTCTTTTAGTTTTCATTTTATTCAAATGTAAAAAACGTCCCTACATTTCCGGAATTCGGGTTGTAATTCAAGACAGCTCCTTAGCTCTTCATTTTACCTTTGTTGTGCTTGGCCCCTTATAATTGCTGCTTGTAGCTAAATTTTAATTTGCTCTTATCCTAGTTTTAAAGGTGTACTCTGTACTTTTTGCACTAGCTGGAATAGTAATAGTCTTGAACTGTTCCTGACACAAAGTGTGAATGCAGCAAAAGCAGTAGTTTTTTAGTTACCAATGCCATTATGAATGTGTACAAATGCTCTATTTGCAGTGAGCAATTATTACTTTATTATATGAACGAAAGTGTTTTCAATTGACAGGGGGTGATATAAATGTCACAAATTCAAATAGTTAAATGTTGGGCAAAATTCAAATTACATTTTCTTTTCTAGCCTCACAGTGCAGGACTAGCAGCTTGTACAAACCACGAGCAGAAGGAGAAGTAGAAGAACTGATTGGAAGCAATTTCATTTTTTTGCAATTCTGTTTGGGTTCCTTTAGGGACATAGGAGTGACACACTTCACCTTTAAGAAAAGCAGAATCCCTGCAGTCTAAGCTAGCAGCTGCTCTGTCTCAATCAGTGTGCAGTCAGCTCGCTCTATCTGCAGTCAAGCAGTGCCAAAAAGCTCAAGCAGAGCTGGGAAGTTAAGTCTTGAGAGAGGCTCACTGCTAGAGGCTGCTCCTTTAGCTGCAGCCCTCACATACTTACAGCCACTCTAATTGGACCACAGGAAGTTCAGGTGTGAGCAGAGAGAGAACAGAAGATCTTCCCACCAGGTGGACACTAAAACCCTCACTGATGCAGCCCAGTATATGTGCTAATTGGGTACCAGGCTGTTTTGGGGGCAAAGAGTAAATGGTTGTTTGTTGATTTTAAGAGGGTTGGATCATGTCATAACTTCGTAAGGCTTTACCTCAGAGACTTCTCTCTGGAAGTAGGCAATTAGAAGAGGCCGGCAACAAGGTCAAAGGCTTGTAATAGCTTCGGTTTGGACTCTTATTAAAACAAAAGGTTGTATAACAGCATGGGACATCACTAACTGATCTCAAGAGCTGCTCGTGCAACAGATGCACACAAAAATATCAACTCAGTCCTTTCTAGCAGTCTGCAGTCCCCTGCGTGAGTGCATGTTTGTGTGTATAAACGCCTTCAGCACAGCACACAGGAAAAAGGATGAAGTTGCACTGCTATGATTTTGTGCCATGAAACCCAGAAAACCCTGGAGGCAGATGAACAGTACCAGGAAGGAGAATAAAGCCTCCTAGGACCAAGAGGAAGAGAGATTTCTCTTTCTGTCTAGCTGTTGTTCTCTCTCTGCCTCCCCCTTTCTGGGTCATGGATCTCTGTAGAGGATTGGAGCATATACAGTGGGACTGGAAAGAGACAATGTCTGTACTCACGCTTTATGGGTCACAGACACTTAATGCAGGTTTAATGGATAAACAGTGGGTGTTTAAAAATATGCAAAGTGCATTTGAGAGTCACATTTATGCAAAGGCTGTCTGGAAGTTTTCAGCAACATGTCATTTTTCTAGGTACATACACACTGACGGTGATTTGTAATGATTAAGCGAGCAGAAGTGATTTGTTTTCAATGAGAGTTGGTGATCAGAGGCAACATGCACTCAAAAAATGGATTTTTCCTGCTTGTGCAATTTGGTTAATTAAAGTGAGCTAATGCAACACAATTCTTGAACATTTTGTCACAGCTTAATTTCATTGCGTGCAATCAATTTAAATTTGTCAAATGGAAGTTTACTTAATCTGTTTGTGTTGGGACTACATGAGGCATGTTGGACATTACTGTGAACACTATTTTTTCAAATCTGTTCTTTAATTCACTTAGTACTATACCAAATTACATCATGGTTATTTCAGTCTTTCTTGTTGTATGCTATTAAGAAACAAGTCAATAGGCAATCTTTAGTACAAATCGAAAGTAATATTAAACATAAAGGTAATATAGTAGCACAATGTTGTAGTAATATTTTTATTATTAAACATTATTTCATCAATTTAACAGTATTAAGTAATAGTACAAAGTAAGCTATAAAATAATGCTGAGCAGAGTTTGAATTGTGTCACTGTACCTTCTGTCCTCATTTAGAAAAAAATGCTCTGTGATATGACAACATCACAATTTGATGTTTACTCTACACTGCCGCTTAGGGTTTTTAATATTTTTTTAAAAGGAAATATCACCAAGGCTGCATTCATTTAATCAAAAATGCAGTAAATCAATAATATTAAAAAAGTTAATTCAATTTATAAAAATGCATTTTTATTATTATTATTATTATTATTATTATAAATATATTTGTAAAATTAATGCTGAGATGGCAAAGCTGAATTGTCAGGAGCCATTACATTCACCAGTGTCACTTCAGAAATCATTCAAATTTGCTGATTTGCTGAATAAACATTTCTTCTTATTATAAAAGTTCAAAAACATGCTTAGTAATTTTGGGGAGACTGTTATACTTTTTTCAGGATTCTTTGTGGAAATGAAAAATGACAAGTGCAAAATGTCAACAACAGAGATCCAGTGACCAGGAATATCTATTGTTGAACAACTGAAGTCATTACAGTTAGCACATCTTACTAACCGTAACAACAGCAGAAGCATGTTGGGCATGACATTGCTGATTACAAAAGTAGAGCTGCTTAGCCTAACAAATGCTCAGTCTGAATGGTCACAGACAGTATTTTAGTCATCTTACCCACACATATCAGTGCAAGCCATTTGTGGTCATTCTTTAAACAATCTCATATACAATGGACTAATTCATAACTTGAAAAAAAATGGCACATCAAGTGTTTATCATGAACAATGTTTCTGATGGCTGGAATAAAAACACAAGGACACTGCAATCAACCAAACCAATCAAAGTTCAGTCTACAGGCTTATAGAAAAAGCAGCACAACCTTCAGCACAATTTCTAATAATTCAAGAGCTCCAAACGGAGATTCAAGAGCCTACAAACATGCAATATTTTCTTTTAAGAGGGAGAATGGAGTCCTCCACTACCAAGTCAGTGGTTCGGTGCACAAAATCTTTTTTTAAAGGACACAACGGACTATTCTACGCAACGGGAGGGACTTGTTGAGCTCACTGAACCAGAGTATGTGGCATAAAACCATTCAAAATGCCAGTGACTGAGCAGTTCTCTCACTATACGCCTTTCCTGCGTGTTTATATTTAATTCCATTTAAAGTCTCCAAGGACAATGTGACAGTGTGGTAGAATAAGAGTTAGGTGAGGCATTGGACACAGGGGTCCTTGATTCGGAATAATTCTATGTGACAACGGCTCAGCTGCCGCTAGCGCACCAAATTCAGAACTATTTGAAGTGGCCTTGCAGAGCGTTTTGTGCACAGATGGCGTATGGCTTATGTAAAATTTCTCTAAGCCATATTTGGTGCTCAACAAAACTCGTGCTGTACGTGTGGGTGTAGGAACCCACATGTGGAGCCCTGTGAGGTTCCCCTCTGGATTTTTCCCAGTTAGTACAAGCCTTTCCATTCCATTTACAGAATGAACAATGGAAGTGAGACGGTGGGGCATTGTGTTGTGTTTCTTATGAAATGTGCATGTTCGGTCTGGTCTCCGCAGCTCGTCTGGATTCTTAGAGTCCCCCGTTCCTGTTGTAAAGTCTACACAACATAAACAGACATGGACTCCTGCAGTTGCATCTGTATATTTGTCCATGCCGAAAGCCATCTGCATGTAATCTCAATAAAAAGCAGAGAAAATGTATAAAAAAAAACAGCACAGCAAACCCACAGATTAATTATACACCTCACAGATGTCGGACGCAGGCTTAAGGCGGCGCCCCACCAGCCGATTTTTCAGCCGTAAACTTCATTTACATAGTCATCGGACAGTCAGAGGGAGTCCTGGCTACATCTCTCAGCGGGAGAGTGTTAACAGCCCCGGCGACTCAAACCTCTGCTGAGTTAATGGTTCTGCCACTGGGGCGGATTCTCACGGCCTTGCTGGGCGTCCAATGAGTTTCTTCTCACACGGAACAACTGATGAGCTTTATTTGAAGACATTTTGCTGCTTGGAAGTCATCCAAACTTATATCCCACCAATTGTTAACTGTGATTGAGCTATTTTCTGAAGTTCTCCTACACTTAAATGACTAATAAAATGAGTAATTAAATAAAAAGCAGAGGCAGAACAGACTGTGTTTATAGAAAGTAAATCTATTTCTAACTCAAGCTGTGCATAAACATATACTCTCAACAGCAAGCCCTGAAGGAATAAATACACCCATGCATTGAGAGAAAAGATACTAAACAAATTGCATGCTAATTCAGTCTATTACAAGTCTGTTTGTGCGGTATTCCTGTTTAGCAAGCTACAGATGATGGGGAATTGGAATAGGGCCCCCTTGAAAACGAGATGGTGCATCTCAAGAGGTTTATCCTCAAGAATAAATTTGTTGCAACTGGAAAGAAATGTCATAGGCTTTAGTCTGTGACCCCTCTTCAATTTAGAACCAGTCATTTTGACAGAATGTGTCCAGATTTCAGCAAAAACAGTCAGTAGGTATAAGACCTTAGGCCAAAATTGAGTTGCTTTGATTCTAGATAGTCCAATAAGCAAAAAGGTAATACTGAGTAAAGGTCTACTCACACCAAGGAAGATAACTATAACTAAAGTTTTAATAATAGTTCTGATTCTATGAGAATCGGTAAGTCCACATCACAACTATAACGATAACACCTATAGGAACGCTATAGTTGGAATCACTTCATGCAGACATTAACCGCAGCACACATTTAAAATAAACAGCACTTTGATGTGGATGCTAATATAGTTATTGTTATCTTTATAGTTATTTTAGACACAGTATTGACAGTTCTTCTTTTTTCAACTTAATTTTTGCTCCAAGAAAACGAAAACGGTCTCAAATTTAACTGACACATGTCTCACAGCAGTGGTGTTTTATTTCCTGCATGAATCGGTATTTTTTAGACTGATTAAACTTACTAGCATATCAATATATAACACAGAAAGAGTCGCTGAAAAATCCCCACCACTAAAACATAGACTTACATTCTGGAACACAGACAAAAGCAGAGTGTTACAAACACGAACAACTCCTAGAGTTGGACTGTATATCAAGACTTGGAACAGCGCTCAGCCAATCAAATTGGCTGAGGGCTAAAACAGAACTAGAAATAACTGTAATAAAATATCAAGTAAATTATATTCCAAACACAACACTGATAACTATGTTGCTGATTTTTTTTTTTGCTCTGCCAGAGAAAATATTTACAAAAGAAGCCAAAGCAGGAAGTGTTGCGAACACGGCAACGGACTGATCCAACTGTTTTACGAAATATCAACAATTTTGGAATATCGCCTGCCCAATCAAATTAGTTGACTGCAAATAACTGTTGCATAGTGATATATTACTTTTGCAACCAACAAAGGAAAGGAAAAACAAGATTGCTTTGTGGAGGCAGCTAGGTTTTACTTAACCTAAGGGCAAGTTCTGTTTTAGCCAGACAGAGTTGCCTGATGATGTCATTGCTATAGGTAAACGGCCTAGTTAGGGTTAAGTGGGCGCTCATATCTGTCAACAAACACAGAACCTGATGGCTTCTGCATCTGTGTGATGTCAACATGTTTATGCAGGGGTACAATGGAACCCAGCAAATCATCTCTGCATATGAAATGACAATGATAAAAACAAAACACTTAATGAAGCTAACAATATCCAAAATCTCTTCTAAGGCAGCATGTAATGGCTCTTAGCATCTTTAATTGCACAGATAGCATTGATGGATGTGTGTGCCCGTCCTACCTGAGCAAAAGGGCATGGGTGCGCTCCAGTGGCCGTTGAGCTGGCAGGTTCGTGAGGACTCGCCCTTCAGTTGGCGGCCACCCATGCAGCTGTAGCGCACCGTGGCGCCAAAGGTGAATTTGTCCCCGCTCAGCACTCCATTGGGAGGAGATCCAGGATGTCCGCAGTCCATCACTATCCAATACACATGCAGACGCAGAAAAGTGCGAACACGGTTAGTGGAACGGCAAACACTCCTTCAGTATACATTCACATATGATTATACGAAAACATAATAGACTTGAAAGAAAGCTGCTTTTTACTTTTAATTATACAATCATTCCGGTTGATTTCAATGATTACGATGCTAATTCAGCTTCCTGCAGGAGCACTAAGATCAGCACTTTCTGAAAGTTCGCTCCTTTCCTTAGCTCAGACCTCACTGCTTGTGCACACCACTACTAAAATTAGAACATTATTAATGTTATTTAAAATGAATATCAATGAATGTAATACTCTGTATAAAAATAATGGATATAATTTAATGTAATAGTAAAATAATTTAATATAATTTATTTTAATTTAATTAAAATGGTATTAAATGTGCACAGAAACGTCATTGAGCTAACATAAAAAATGTAAAAAATTATATATAATGTCATTTGAATGGATACAGTTTTTATGTTTAGATGTAAAACACCGTAAAAAATAGAAATGAAAAGTAAAAAAAAATCTCATTCACTATTAGCTGTATATGTATTTGTATGTCAGCAGAAAAGGTGTTCACAAACAGGTGTGAGCACAAATAAATATAAATAAAGCATTGAGTAAAGTGTGCCAATCTCATAACCACTTGAGAAACAATAAACAACTTTCACATAGAACTAGACTGCAAGCAAACATCAACATTTTTATGTAGAACGTATTCCAGATTTTATTGTAGGGTCACTTTGGCATTCAACTGGTGTTAGGATCAAACATGTAAAACTACAGGGAAGATTATGCAGACACACAAAGCAGAAGTGACGACTGGGCGAAAGGGCATCTCTGACAGCAGGGAGTCTTGTCAGGGCAAAATGTAAGCTCAGGCCCCGTCGACTTCGCAGCTGCTGCAGAACGTGTCTTACTGAGCTGTACACAGGCTGAGGATGTGCTGTGTTTCAACTTTCACATATTAAAACAGGGATCAGATAAAAAAAACAAAAAACAACTGACACTGCTAATTAATCTGCCACGGAAATCTGTGTTCCACCTGTCCCTCAATTACAAGCACTGATCTTAAACAGCAGGAAGAGGGTCGTGCAACTAATTCCCCTCAATTACAGGAATGAATAGGTAATTAGCACCACAATGCCACTGCCAAATTTTCATTGAAAGATGCCAGAAACATACCGATACACTCGGGCAGCGGTTTGTCCCACTGACCCGTGGGCTGGCAGGTGAGGACAGGAGAGCCAAACAGGTAATAGCCGGG
>JAFVLL020021358.1:0-62232 GCA_021397915.2 Tor tambroides
ATGAAAAGTTATACTGAGATAAGCGAGTGTCTAAATACACAAGCGCCATCTAGTGGAAACAAACAAACTCAGAAAGCTTTGTGATAGCAAATACAATATGCACTCTGTGAGCCCTGGTTTAGAGGGACTAATAGCTGGAATTATAGAAATGTCCCAAGAAAACCAAGTACCTCTAAACCAATTTTTTAAAGAGATAGTACAGGAGGAAATAAATAATATTATAGAGCTGAAAGCTAGAGCTGAAAAAAGTGACTGCAAAGACTGACTCGGAAGAGAACAAATCGATTAATAAATTTGTTATTTTTGTTTTCTTTGCACAAAAAAAAGTATTCTTGTAGCTTCATATATTTAAGGTTGAACCACTGATGTCAAATGGACTATTTTAACAATGTCTTTACTACCTTTCTGGGCCTTGAACGTGTCAGTTGCTGCATTGCTGTCTATGCAGGGTCAGAAAGCTCTTGAATTTCATCAAAAATATCATAATTTGTGTTACAAAAATGAACAAAGGTCTTATGGGTTTGGAATGACATGAGGGTGAGTAATTAATGACAGAATTTTCATTTTGGGGTGAACTATCCCTTTAACTGTGTAACCAGACATAACATTAGCTAAAGCTATCCATAGATGTGGACGGAATAGGAGAATTTTCACAGAACAGGACAGAAACGTTCTTGAAAGGATAGCCAGACCAAAGACACAGAATGTTGAAAATGCAAGAGAAAGAGGCATTTTGCCAGTGCATGTCGGACATACAAACTGGACTCTGTTTCACAAGAGGACAGAAAATTTCTTAGAGGGCAAGGATTATGCTCGTAGAGAATCCTTTCTCGTAGAGCTATCGACAGGGACTGTTGCAGAATGGACAGGGACTGTCATGGTAAATTGAACTACTATTACATTTTCAAAGCAAACAATTTTGAGTGAGTTAAAAACACCACCAAAGGCACTGTATATGGCCCAGGGCATAACATTCTGGATGCAAAAGGATGCTTTCAGTGTGTACTGAGTGCAAAAGGACACCGCAGCATTCAAGATATGTATGCTTAAACAAACTCACAAAATAGGTCTTCCAGCTTTAGAAGCCCTGAATCTCGTTCATCAAATTGCTACACAAGACACCAAAGAAATGTTGCAATGTGCTACTGAAAAAGACAACTGTGTAATATATAGGTGAAGAAGAAAATGTAAAATGTTATTGAAAATGTAATGTGTTGGTGAAAAAGAAAATATTGTAAAATGCTGGTGAATGAAAATTATGCAATGTGTTATTGAAAAAGAAAAATTGTTGTTAAAGTTGTTGAAAAAATATGCACTGCTTTGCTGAAAGGAGGAAGTGTAATGATAGGGACTCCATTACACATGATGCATGTGAGCATGGGGGAATGACATGCTCACACAATAACACAAAGACAGAATTGGGCAAGAACAATGAAGAAACCAGTATTTTTGGTAACTTTAGTAACAGGTACCATAACCCTAGCAGGTATATGGACTTTAGCTGATTTTGCTACACAATTGATTGTAGTTGACCAAATTTACTTACAAAAAGTCACAAATTGTGCTATAGTGAATATAAAAGTACTACTGTAAAAAAAATCTACTTGCAGAAGAATGCAGCAAATGTCCAGAAATTGTAAATTACACAATAATAAAAATGACAAATTATGCAATACGAAATGATACAATAGTAAAATGTAGATTGAGAAGGGAAATATTTAACATTACTCAAATAAGAAAAATATGGATTTGGCATAGGAAAAGTGGAATAGAATATGCAGGTCCTGGAAAAAAAACTGCCTATCAAACTTATCAAGAACCAGTTGAAAGAAAGAGTATCAAATTTACCCCATCATCCATAACTACCAGAAAGACTGAAATAAGGAAGAAACCCATAACTAAACTTCAAAATTCTGTGTTAGTTTTTGAAGGAGAATGCCATAATTACTTCGCAAAAAATAAGTATACAATGTATGAAACCCCTAACAGAAAACCCTTTCCATGGATAAACTGGCATAGTAAGACAGAACAGCAAAGGTGATTTTAAAACCTGGTACCTATTCTGGGGTGCGTTTCCCAAAAGCATTGTTAGCTAACTATGGTCGTTAGTTCCACTGAACTCTATTGGTAATGACGGAATTTGTGACCATATTGCTTTTGGGAAATGCACCCCTGGTTAGAAGATGACCTTATTCCAAATAAGCGTGAGGACAAGAAAATACTTGGAGGAATTACTTATGGTGCAAAAAGGCCTTAGATGGCTATTGGGATTAT
Organism: Tor tambroides; assembly: GCA_021397915.2. Classification (NCBI taxonomy): domain Eukaryota; kingdom Metazoa; phylum Chordata; class Actinopteri; order Cypriniformes; family Cyprinidae; genus Tor; species Tor tambroides. The sequence continues at coordinate 2,275 of JAFVLL020021358.1, forward strand.
AAAAGATCAAAACTGCAAAATTATGAAATGTTTGCAACTAACCACCAAAGTTAACGAGAGGGCACATGGGGCGAAGAGAAAGTTTAAAACCACAAGTTGAGGTAAAACTGACAAAGACTACAGTAGCTAAAGAAGAAGAGTGTAAAAAGTGATTCCCAGAGATTGATATTGAATTGGAATTCCCCTAAAGAAGTATAAAAACCTGAGGAACAAATCACTCTTCAAGTGGTGCCTGCAATAGGCATGAAGGATGTATATAGTTTATACATTATGATTTGATATTTCATCAAATTTAATGAATTATGTGAGACTTCAAAAATCTTTATAAAAGGAAAATCTGTGTTTCCTGAGGGGGGGCCCATCCCCTGATCTGACTTGCCCAAGCTAGAATCCTCGACGGTGCTCGCTAAATCAGAGGAGGAGGGAAACGCAAGACAAAAACGTAAGATTTTTTTAACCATACAAGGACATAAAGAAGAGAACGAGAGTAAACTAAGCAGATGTTACATTTGTATTAAATCTACTTATTTTACGAAAGAAACTTAAAAGTGAAAGTAGGCCTACAAGCGGCGCATTGTGTTCACGGGCTGTAGCACGAAAAAACCTGTATACTAATCAATAGTCGCTTTACTTTGTGCCATTGTTCACAAACAAGATAGTAAAAATACTTGGCCTTGTTGTCAGTATAACAGTGCAGTGTTATTATTTCCTGATGTTAGCTATGATTAAAAATGCACAAGACTGCACTTTCTTTATGGCATATATCAATTCCTATAGTATAAAGTTAGCATACACATTACAGTTTAATATTGATAGCAAGAGCTTAGACAGCTTTTTTTTACGGTTTGTCGATACAGAAAAGAAAAAGACAAGACGAGAGGTATTAGGAAACGCCCCACAGCGATGAGGCAGGCAATTGCTGTAACACAAACTGATTACAGAAAAATGTGCTTAATGTGTTACTGTGAATAACTTTTCTCCTTTTATTTGCAAAGTACAAAAATGTTTTCAGGGATCCTTCTCAGCCTCTCGCTCTCACTGAATTTATGGCTCTGTGAGGTAGCATTAAGTAAGTGTATTTTTTTGGAAATGAATTTATCCCATTTCATATCACAATATATTACACTATGTCTTTATGTTTCATATTTTAGCAACTCCACAAGAAGCACTATCTATTATTACGGATGAAAGCAACATCAACCCTGAGGTTGCAAAACTTCTGGGCAGAATTAAATATGTTGCTCAAAGCTGCAAAGAAATTCGTGAGAAGTATCATGTTTATGATGGTACAATCATTTTCTATCTATATTTGTGATCTTAAGCACCAAACTGCATTTATTTGACTCAGGAATACTTCTGTTCACTCAGACGGCCTGTACTATCTGATCTCATCTAGAGGGGTCCTCTACCAGACGTTCTGTGATATGACCACCGCTGGCGGCGGCTGGACGCTGGTGGCCAGTGTTCATGAAAACAACATGTATGGAAAGTGCACTGTTGGTGATCGCTGGTCTAGTCAGCAGGGCAGCGACCCAAACCGGCCTGATGGTGATGGGACATGGGCAAACACAGTCACATTCGGAGCTGCAGAAGCTGCTACAAGTGATGATTATAAGGTATGTTTTATTACATTAATGGTTTTACAGCCATGGTTCAAGGGAAACAACCTAAAGGACACTAAGACATTGGACTGACAATCAAAAGATGTTTGTCTTCAATCTAAAATGACAGTCTGTTTCTTTTTTGTCACAGAATCCTGGATATTTTGACATTGTGGCACAGGATGTGTCTGTGTGGCATATTCCTAATAATGTTCAGTTGGAACACTGGACCACTGCCTCCATCCTGAGATACCACACTGAAAATCGATTCTTAACCCTACATGGAGGAAACCTTTTCAGTTTATTCAAGGTCAAACAAACTTTGACACTATTTTTGAGTTTGAAACATTTACAGACATATAGGCAAAGCTAAAGGGGATTTTTATCTTCATTTTTCCAGAAATTCCCTGTGAGATTTGGAATCGGGACATGCAACATTGATAATGGACCTGCTATTCCAATAGTGTATGATGCTGGAAATGCGGTATCGACCAAATTTCTGTATAGTCCTAATTCAAGAGGTATGGCAATACATCTTTAGCCAATATTTTTCGAATATTTTTAAATAAAGTAGCTAAATCGATTGACGGTCATAAAATCTGTGTATTATTCAGGGATGCCATTATTTAAGCCATCATCACTGCTGCGATCTGATTACTTTAATGTTGTATTTGGACCTACCATGCCAGATCATCATCAGTGATATATTTTGTGCATTTATTTAGGAATATTTGAACCTGGATTCATCACATTCAGGGTCTTCAATACTGAAAAGGCAGCTATGGCTATTTGTTCAGGCGTTAAACCAACCGGTTGTCACACTGAACATGTGAGTTAAAAATATTATGGATTATTTACGACAACATTAATGAACAGAATTTGTGATTTATAATAATTCAGACAGACAATAATTCATGTTTCAGTATAAAAACGAAGAGTAGGTGCATTTACAGTAATACACTTACAACAGAGCAAAATCTACAGCACCAAAGTTATTTGAAGAAATGCACATTGTGTTGCTAGTAATGTACTCATATTGTTGCAGTTCTGTATTGGTGGAGGTGGACACTTTCCTGAGGGCACCCCTAGACAGTGTGGAGACTTTGCGAGCTTTGACTGGAATGGCTATGGAACTCATACAGAATGGAGTGCTTCCAAAGAGATAACTGAAGCAGCTGTACTTCTCTTTTATCGCTGACACCCTGCTTAGTCTAAAATTTTCTCATAGAGATATATTACACTGAATAACACCTGAATGTTACATGCACAATTATTTTCACCAATGTATTTCATTACAATATATATCCTTTATCAGTCTAAGAATGTTTGTCACTGATGAAAAAATAACCATTTATTGAGCTGCTTCAAATCTAACATACTTTAATCATACTTTCGATGTATTTCTTTTTACATGCATAATGTTTCATTAAAACAGTGGACTGCCAATACTTATCAAGCAGCTGTAGTCTACAAGTTACTTTGACAATATTTTATAAATAAAATTGTGAAGATTTGCTCATATAATTTAAGCATTTAAGAGCTATCATTCCTTGTCATTTATAAACACTCATTCTTTTTCCAAATTCTTTATTTAGATATTTATTTTATATTCTTGGACAGGTATATTTACACATACATATATATGATAAAGCATTGGAGAATAGGGATCCCTGACTACAATACATCTGCAAATGATAAGGATGTTTCATAGCATTGTAAACACTCAACATCATTTGATGTTAGGGAACATTTGAACAATATTCTAAATGAAATGAATGAACCATCATCAGTCTGGATGATGTACTGTACAGTAAGCATACCCTTTCTCAAAGGCTACTTGTTGAGCTGTGAAGCATATTTGAGGATGTTCTGCTCAATCATGGAAGTTTAACTGGGGCTGATGTCTCACCAGAGATGCTCTACAATGCCACAATCCTCATGAAAGCAAACAAGTGAAATTCGTGTAACAAAGATAACCTGTATATTTACAAAATTCAAGTTTGTATCACTACAATATAAAAAGTGCATCAATATATATATAAAAAATAGTAAAATAGTCAAATAGTAAATGTCCACCTCTACTGTTATTTGAGACTGAAGAATGAGCATATAGAAAAACATAAAATGTTGATGTATAATTATTTAGAGTATTAGAGGAGAATAATTCTTTTAAAAAACTGTAGTAAAGTCCACAACAGTTCATTTTCTATTCAATAAATTATGACCACTGCAAAAAACAGAGCTACATACTCCAGTGCCTGATATTACATTACATATAATAATGACGGCCATTACAATAAAATGAGCTAACATTTGCACTTTTTTCCCTCGAAAATGTCCTTTTTTTCCAGATATCCAAGAAGAAGCACCAGAAAACATGGCTATTTTATAGAGTTACAGCCCTTTGAGGTTTCTCTTGTATATTTTCAGAGTCAGACATTGGAAATGACCAAGGATCAAATGCAAATGACTGCGTTTCCAAAGACCCTGTGAAAAAAGCTTTCATTTTGAATGCATCTTCAGAAGACTCTCCTCAACATGTCATCTGAGGGTTTTGATCTGGAGTGAGATGGAGACCCATCTGCAGGGTCGGCTCAGTAAGCAGTGCAGGCATGGTGAGCCTCATTGCAGTGTTTTTCATGGTTGAACAACAGGTCGTCCAGTGCACAGAGCAAATCCCTCTCCTTTCTTCATTGCATCAAGTCCTGTTTTTCTCTCTTTCTCCCTTTCTCTCTGTTTCAGAGACGTCTAATGTTGCTGTTGGTTGGTCCCTGAGATGTAGGCCTGTCTGAACCCTCTTGAGCAGCCTGCGTTATCGCTCTTCCATCATCTTGCCATTAGCCTCATTCTCAGTCTCCTCATGCCTTTTCTGCCTTTGGAAGAACCCTAACTATTGGAAAAAATACAAATGATCAAGATTCACTCTAACTGTCCATTTATCCATGCATGCATCTGTGCATGCTTAAAAAAATGACACGGTACCTTCCAAAGTGCCAAAATGAGGAGTGAGAGGAGTAACAGGCCTCCAAGTGTGCTACCTATAATAATCCAGATCGGAACACGGTAATCCTCCTCTTTCCTGATCTCTAGGATTATCTGAAAAGACACACATACAAAAGTAAAAATATAACAAACTATACGGCTTTATCAGAGATCATCATATAGCTGCTTGTGGTATGACTGTTGGGTTCCTCAGAGCTCTATTTTCTGTATATCTTGGTACTGGTTTCCCATTCTAAACAAGCTGTCACATTTCATGTTTCATCTGCTGCAGCTGAGTTCAGATTTCCTAGTTAGTATTTATGCCTATTTTCTGTCCTGCCTACAGATGGCAGCACTACACAGCAGTAAAGAAGAGAACAGAACTGAATAGTGCTGCTGGTCCTTTCGGTCCCCTTGGCTCCAGGTTCTTTTACTGTGGTGAAACAACACACAGTAGCTCACCAGAAGACACACCGATGTGTAAAGGGAAGGTTCTGGCATGAGAAACCCAGCGAGCCAGATTGTATTAAGTCAAATATTCAGTAATGTTAGCATAAAGACGTATATATTACATGCTTGTGTACAATTGTTCTTAACTCTTTCTGACAGATGAATGAAAACACATCTTTTGTCAATATATTTGTCTCTCAAGGATGGAAAAGACAAAAGCAACATCTTCACAAATTCAGTCATGGATTTATTTTTACCTAGTCTAAACATGTTGTCCAGCAATGTTTCTGTAACGTGGCTTTCTGTAAATGCTGATGTGTATAGAGGGTGACTCACATGTCTGACCGGCCTCTCTTCAGGCAGAAACATAGGGCTGGATGGGTTCAGTTCCACTGAGGCTGTCGTCACCAGCTCGAGGGTTTTGAACTTTAGCTGCCCATGACAAGAATAACAGTTTTCAGTTTCTCTGACAGATGCTTACTCTAGTCAGTCTGAGAAAGTTGGACAGGACAAGCACTAAAGGTGAGAAGCTAGAGAGGTGGTAGAAAAACGTCAGTGTATTAGAAAACTTAAGCCACACACTTGTTGCAATATGTCTGACTTTCGTTGCATTAGATACAAAATATCAAACCAAGTGGACACCGCAAACAAATGACGCTAGAGCCTTTCTCAGAGATAACTTCAATTGGTAACACTTTAATTTGACAGTCCACTATAGACATTGTACTAAGTATAAGTAACTTTGCAACTACATACCAACTACCAGTCCTTAGAGTATTAGTAGACTCTGATTAGTAGACTAATACTCTGAGTTAGTTGACATGTACAGTAGTTGAAAAGTTACAGTTATTAGAATGTCTAAAGTTGCAAAATAAAGTGTAACCCTTCACTTTTCTTGACTGAATCTGGTGTTTGTAGCACATTTTTGAGCCATATTAACTATGAACGTGTTTCATTAACAGTTGACAACCAGAAATTATATAAATAATCTTTCTTTCGAACAATATATCTATTGTCTAAGTAAAACTTATTCTTGTGAAATGTTTTACTTGTTTTTTTTAATTTTCTTTAAAGATAAATGCCACCTGCTTTGACTTTTTACTGCAGACATTTTTAACTTTTTGGGTGTGGATTAAGTGTCCAAATTACTTCCTGGTGTCACTGTAAATTCAAAGCATGTGCTTTTTTTTGTTTTTGAGCAAAAGAAAAAAGGAATGAAAAATTACAAAATGTAAACAAAACTGGATTAGAGTATTCCTACATATACTGTATGACTTCTTGTCTCTAATTACTGGTCTGGTCACAGTTTTGCATTGGTTTTGGGAGATCCTCCTCTCAACCAAAGCCTTCATGTTGTGTGTGAACACTGCCCTGATTACAAGTTCCTTCCACATTATACTTCATCAGATTGTTATTTCAAAGTCATAGCTACTCACCGCATGCAGTGCATCAGTACGGAGGGATCCACCAATTTTCACACTGACGTCTCTGTAGGAAGGCAGGTTGACGGTACACTGCACTGGCACTGTTAGCGTGTTGGAGTAGTTCTGTGCAAAGGAGCAAAGAACATTTCTCTCACAAACAGACAATCTTACTGATGAAACCCAGCTGCTTGTGGTGGGAATCTGATGTGCGTTAGAGTTGCATTACAAAACTCCCTACCTCAGACATACAAGAATCTTCAAAAACACAATAACATTTTTAGAATTGACTGAAGATGAACTAGTTTTACCAATAATTTATGATACAATTTCTTAAACTCAAGTGGCTTTATTCAGAGAGTACAAAACCAATTATTTTGCAGAGAAGTGCTTTGCTGTTGCACATTAAATCAACATCTCATATCTGAAGACCCCTAAATCAGGCAAACTATAAAGCACCATAACATCACAAGCCAGAATTTTATGACGTGCTAAAGTACAAGTCTGAAATGTGGCACACATTATTGTCTGTGATAACAAGCAGACTCTTTAAGCCTGTGAACAGAGAACAGAGGTTCTTACCAGTCGTGATGTTCGTGAGAGGTCTTCTGGAGACGCCCGACTGTGTGCCACATGCTGAGGGGGGATACAATGACTTCCACCTACCTGATGGAAAAAAGACACAAATCACTATTAATATCATTCCTCTGGCTCAAATAGTAGAGCATGACGCTAGAAATGCCAAGGTAATGGGTACTACTCCCAGAGAATGCATGAACTGATAAAATATATACCTTTAATGATATGTAAGTTCCTTTAAAAGCTTCTTCCAAATGCATAAATTTAACTGTAATATCAGTTTAAAACTATTTGAATAATTTGAATATTTAGATTTATGCAACTGACACATGACAAATGAAAAAATGTGTCTTAAAATCAGCTTGAATGTTTGATATCCACCGAATGGATGTAATCATAGTCTGAAGCAAAAAAAAAAGTGAAATCTCTCAACTCAAATCTGCAAACTGGCTCTGACTTTCGGCAACTAGCACTGACTCATCTAGACTATAAATCAGGCAAACATTTGGGCAAAAGCCATGCAATGTATTCCAGCCTTTATAAATATTTTTGGAAATCTAAGGGAAATTGTAATAAGAATTAGAGTAAAACCAGTCTAGTTGTGTCCTCCTCACCTGGTCAATATGGAAATCTCTGATCTGCAGGAGTTGATTGCCATTTTTCGTGACCTCAGGGATTGCAATGTACAGTTGCAAATCTTGGATTGGAAAATAACCAAGGTTCTGGATCTATTATGCATAAAGAAAACATGTTTGGTTTGTTCGAAACATGAGCTTTTGGGGCCGTGCTCTCTTTAGTTAGAGATAGCAAGGAAGTGGACCTCACCTGAAAGGTAAAGTTGAATGGGGGGTTGAAATCACTCGGTTCCTCTAGAGAGAGGTCAGGTTTGAGCTCATATCGGGTAGGGTAAAAATCCCTGGGAGAATGAAAGTGTATTATAACTATTCCAACTCCCACAATCACACATATTGATTAAAGCATTCAAACAAACACACATCTATCTCACCTTGTGAAGAGCAGATCAGCTTCATATTTCAGAGTGTAGAAAATGTCATTAATGTTATCATGTAGGACAACTTCCTCACCCTCACTGCAGAGACATAAGAATAGGCATGAGAAACCTCACCCTGCAGTTATCCTCACCCTGTGATTCACTGCACAGTGACACTTGGCTGCATATATCAGGAGTTTAACATTCCAGCTCAGGCATCGTCGGTGTCCAGGATCCTTTTCCCTCAGAGTTTCATAACATTCCAAACCATCAGCAATGTTCTAGACACTTTAACTGAGACCACATCTAGCAGATTTCAATGTGGCCATTTAGTCATCCAGTGATCAATGTGTATTTTTGTTGTTGTTGTTGTTCTGTGCTCCAAAAATAAAACTGAATTTTTTAAGCAAATAATTTGCCTGAAATTGAATTTTCTCCTGAAATGTTTTGAATCTTATAAAAATGTTTTTTAATCGTAACATTTAAAATACATTAAAAAAAAAATCAGTTTTTCCAATTTCAGCTATATACTTAATTGCACTGTACACATTTTTCATATCCAAACATTTACAACATCTCAGACAAAGCATGTTTGACTAGCTTTGCTGTGTCCTACCTGGTAACCTCCAACACGATCCGTACGTGATCCAGCAGCACAGAGTTACTGAATTCAAATTCCAAACGAAATGTTACCTGGGGTGTGAGAAACAGAGTAATCAAAGCATGTTTGTCACTCCTTATAACTTCTTGCATGCTGCAGTCTAGTTTTTCTTTCATCCATTCTAATTTAACATACATGCTCAAAAATGAGCTCATCCCTAGATTTTGGATTCCTCGCCTCCAAAATTGAAATTTATACCCTGATCACATCCAAAACTTACATTTTTAAAGATGAACCAATATTTTCCAGGGCAAACAGCCTGTCTGGATATAAAAGAATGACACAAATAGGCCAAGACTCTTTACGCTAGTCTGCCTCTAGCCTTTTTCTACAGACCAATAACATCATTTGCATGGAAGAAGGCACTTCATCCACTGCCGCTGGCTATTCTCTGAGCAGTCTAACCACCACATGAGGTATTAACTTCTATATCCTGTATATACATCACTTCATAGTGACAAAACACACATACAGACGATATACAGACTCTTCCCCAGTTCATGGAGCAACTGCTCTAGCCACCACTTCAGTGGTGATCCAAGTCTCCATGCAGTTTACAGAATGTTATTTGTGTTATTTGATAATATATTTGTTATTTGATAATATACTGTAAGTCTGATCAAATAAAAGCATTCATCTTTGTCATTCCAAAATTGTTTGACATTCTTTCTAAAAGAAGATATTTTGCAGAACAATGAAAGTCAGCTCAGTAAGGTCTAAAACATCATGGTACCCAAAACAATAAATAATGTCTTTTGTCTTTAGCAGAAAAAGAAAGTCCTACAGGTTCGGAATGACATGTAAACAATGACAGAAACAGAATGTTTATTTCTGGGTGAACTATCCCTTTAAAGCAGGAGCTGGCTTTTAGTTTTATTCTTGCTTAGAGAAATAGAAGCATTTGGACCCAGCTATAACTACGTGGGCAAACTCTTCATTCCCCCCTTGTTGAGTAGTGGCACAAAGCAGCATGGAAAATACTTTTTACGTTCTCTCCTCCTGAGTTCTTCTCCTTTCATTCCACTTTCGGCCCATCACAAACTGTTCTGAGCTGAACCAGGCTCCCAAGTGGGCCAATAAAATCTCTCCTGTAGCCACAAGTATAGCTCCAATGACCCCCAAACCTCAAGAAAATGAATCAGGACTCTGCGAGAAGCTGCTGACCCGTTTCCTATCAAAGCAGTGCCCTAGCACAGGACAGACTTCTGTGGTCCAGGCCGTGTGATTGATGGGCTTTGCTCTGTATGGACGTAGTGACCATATGGTAACAGTATTCTTGCATTACATTCTTGACTCATGTTTTCTTTTTCTGGAGAAGCCTGAACAGCTTAAGGGTCAGCCGAAAAAAGGACACTAAGTCCTTTCTGTAACTTCAGGATGCTGGTGACCTTGTGACTATGTTTATGCCCTGTGGAACATTCCAAATGTAAAGACTTTATATTTCTGTGATCGATATGGACAATTCTGCAGACAGTTCAACAATATATAATTCTGCATATATGATAATATGCAGTACACATCGGCTGGAGTACAGTATGCTAAAAGCATTATTTACTACTGCACATTACATTTGACTTGGCTCAGGCTCTTAAAAAAACATCACACTAACCATTTATTTAGACACATTAGTGAAATATGATAAAGGTTTAGAAAACTACATGCTAATTCTTTACACACCTTTCAAAAGCCTTTTAAATTAATACTTTTATTTTGCAAGGATCCATTAAATTAATCAAAAGTAATGACATTTTAATTGCAACATAAGATTCTATTTCAAATAAATGCTGTTCTTTTAAACTTTAGATTCATCAAAGAATCCTGGAAAAAAAAAAAAAGTGTCATCGTTTCTACAAAAATATTAAGCAGCACAACTGTTTTCAACATGTGGCATTCATCATGTGACACTAAAGACATGAGCAATGTCTGCTGAAAATTCAGCTTTGCACAAGAGGTATTTTAAGATCATTTTATCAAATAATAGAAAACAGTTATTTTAAATTCTTATAATATTTCACAATGTTGCAGTTTTTACTGTATTTTTGATCAAATAAATGCAGTCTTTGTGAGCATTAAAGACTTCTTTAAAAACATTCAAAACTTCTCCAGTACTTCTGATCAGTTGTGTAGTTACAGTATCCTCTCTGGAGAATTAATTTGGCACAAAAAGCATTATCAGATTGTCAATATTGGTGTAAGTGTATACATAGTTGTTATTTTTGGGCTAGAGCTTTCTGTTATGGTTCGGTGTAAATGTATAAATGTGTCAATGACAACTCACCTGTGACTTTGCTCTCATAAAGGGTGCACTAATATTGCAAGATTTTTCATATTTTCTCCTGTTCTCACTGCGGCAGTCTATATGTGTTTCAGAGTTATCCTATAAATAGAGACAGAGAGAACAGTCCGATTTAACTTACAGTGACAATTACTATTGCAGATGCATTCCAAAACGGTCATTAGTATCAATCAAGATCTGAATGAATGGACAATGGAACAAACCAAGCAATCAATCTTTATCAGGTATCAAACATCCAAACATAAGGTATAGTGTACCTTCACTATAAGGCTGGAGAAGCGTAGGTTTGGAGTGTTGGTGATGTTAAGCTGAGCTCCATATGCGTTCTCCCCTCTGTTTTCCAGACGTACATCTACTACCATCCTCTTCCTGGATCCTTCTATAATGCGTTCAGAAGGTTCTGCTGTCGTCTGACTGCGACATAATAGACTGCCTGCTCGAAACGCCTGGGCACAGAACTGCCTGTGGAGAAAGAGAGGGGCATGAGCATGTGTACACTAAAGTGTTTTAGCATTCTTGTGTGAGCTTTATCTTACTTGCGATTCATTAGATCAGTCTGAGATTGTAACACCAAGTCTGGAACACAATGGTCATCTTCGTCACACCCGTTCCAGAAGGGAAGCTGGAAAAAAAAAAAAAAAAAAAACGCTTATTGCTATTACACTTATATGTATTAATATACTTCATAATGAATTCATAATGTGTTAATGTTGTTAACAAAAGATATACAGTGTAACAGTAAAGTTTCCTTTGACCTACAGACGCTCACCTGTGTTTTTACAGTAGTCGGCCAGCTATCATCCAGCACTGGGCCTTGATCCAGGTCCAATAGCTCAGTCTCTACGGTGAATATAATGGGCCTGGCATAGTCTGTAGTCTCCTGTATCAACATTACAATATCATAAATCTCTCAATCTAAAATAAATGCCTATAAAAGAGTAAACTGGAAGAATATAATCTGCTGCTGTAATGCTAGAAAGTGAACTTAATAAAATACGAATGTTGCTATTGCAATGGAAAATCTGAATGAACAGACAAAAAAGTACATATTTAACAGAACTAATGATGAGTTGGCAGTCATTGCAGATTATGTTATCATTATCAATGATTTTAAATGCAATGCAAATGCCCTCTTATGACACTTTGTTGACCTAAGAGGTAAGAGCTAACCATGACGTGGAAGTAGATGTGTTCACAAGTCTCTTCTCCAGGAAGCAGTGTGAGATTCTGTGGCTGCTGGCGATCTGGGTCATCAAACACGGCTCGAGGGTTGAAGCGCTTCTCCTCAAAGAAAGCATTGTAGCTAATAGCTAAGAGAAGTGGAAGAAATAGTGTTAACATACGGTGAAATGTTTACTTATCACTTTGTATTCATAGTAAGTATTCATTTCTTTAACAAAAAAAATCTCTCTCACTGACCCCAGATATTAGCAGTATTTATATATACATGTTTTGAATCATTGTTACATTGAAGGCATCAGTTACATCAACTTTATGGCCATTTATTTACGGCCATAATAGTGTTCTACCATGTGTGAACTCTAGACAGATTTAAGAGACTCAAAGGTCAAATTGATGATACTCAAGAGATCTGAGAGCAATTTGGGAGTTTTGAGGCCTTAAAAGACATAAAATTAAATCTTAAGGAAAACTCTTTTAAGAGACCTGAATGACGTGTGGATGTTTGGCTATCCGTCAAGGTTCAAACATGAGTTTGCTAAAAGACAATTTAAACCTTGTTCATGGGCTGAGAAAAGCCTATAAACTTAGTTATCCTACTTTTTAAAATCTCATAAATGTGAAAAATGTGTAACAAGGAGTGACACACTTAAAAGCTTAACATATTCATAACCCTCCTCAGCACATGTGAGGAGAATTAGATCAAAATAAAATATGTGCCTTCATTTATATTGTCCCAAAAGTCCCCCTGGATGACCATAAAGACTAAGACATCTCTTCTCTCTGAGACCATTACATTGGTTTCACACCCGTGACATTCGTGATGGAGATGCTCTAGGGTCGTGAAGGTTAACTAAAAACAGTTGCTGCTCTGTGGTCCCACACGTTCCACAGGAACCTGACCTTCCAGCACATGTATTTCAAAACAAACCTATGATGGTCACCAAGGCCTTAAGTCAAAGTGCATGTGTCAAACACTAAACAGACCTGTCCCGAGGGACTGAGGCATTTTAATGCAGCAAGGCAGTCCAATCTGCCTTGCTTTGTGCATCTACTTAGTGTTCTTGCACTGCAGTGACTTCATGTGTAGGGCATAAAACACAACATTGATCTCTATAATATCTAAAACCATTTAAGCCACCAATTTAGTCTGCATGAAAACTATTATTTTAAACTGTTTAGGAGACTTTAGCTTCCAGACACAATATTACACGATAAAAAGAATTTCTTTTGTTATTTCAGCCAGAATCATCATAAAATGTGTCTACTTTACTTCTAAATTTCCAGAGCTGGCTAAGCAGCTTTTCATTTCCACTCCCAAGGTAAATCTTGAATCAACAAAGCAACAAAGGAAAGATCAAGAGATTAGTGTATGTTGAACAATTCATCACTACTGATGATATATTTTTCATGCTAATACGTGGCATACTTAGCAGAGAAACCTTAAAGGAACACTCCACTTTTTTTGGAAATAGGCTCATTTTACAACTCCCCTAGAGTTAAACAGATGAGTTTTACCGTTTTTGAATCCATTCAGCCGATCTCTGGGTCTGGCGGTAGCACTTTTAGCTTAGCTTAGCATAGATCATTGAATCAGATTAGACCATTAGCATCCTGCTCAAAAATGACCAAAGAGCTTTAATAATTTTCCTATTTAAAGCTTGACTCTTCTGTAGTTACATCGTGTACTAAGACCGACGGAAAATGGAAAGTTGTGATTTTCTAGGTCGATATGGCAAGGAACTATACTCTCATTCTGGTGTAATAATCAAGGAAATTTGCTGCCGTACCATGGGTGCAGCAGGCGCAATGATATTACGCAGCGCCTGAAAGTAGTCCCCAGCTAGGTAGCTAGTTATAGCTGGGGACTACTTTCAGAAGGCTGCGATATCTGCGCCTGCTGCGACAGCAAATTTCCTTGATTAATACGCGGAAATGGAGTATGGATTCCTAGCCATATCAGCCTAGAAAAATACATGGCATGCTACAGGAGTCTTTAAATAGGAAAATATTACAAACTACGTTGGGCATTTTTTGATCCGTGATCGCTATGGTGATCTGATTTAATGATCTAATAGCTGAAGCTAAAAGGAAATACAGAATGGATTCAAAAACGGTAAAACTCATCTGTTTCACTCTACGGGAGTTGTAAAATGAGCCTATTTCCAAAAAAAGTGGAGTGTTCCTTTAACTGAACTACACTGGATATGCAGCTGGTGGTATGTAAACTTCGCCAGCTGTCAACTGTTTAGCTTTAATGATACTGCAACCAAGAGATACTCAAGTGAACTATATGGTGAGAGGAAACGGCTGCTTTCAAAGCATTTCCATAACCTCCTGTTTTCTAAAAAGTTTTCCAGTATAGAGTGTGTTTGGGTGAAAGCTAAGCTTTTCACCCTTTGACCAAAGAACTTTTGCAATCCAGCAGTACAGCAGATGTAGTCATTGCACAAAGACCATTTTATGTACATAAGTTCATAAATGAGCATGATATCATAAATGAACAACAATCTATAGAGATTAAACTTTTTATATACCAATTTATATGTCTTCAAAAAGTTTATATGTCTTCAGTATTTTTATTTACAGTAGTATTTGATTTTTTTAATAAAAATATAAAAACTGACCTATTTCCTGTGAGGCTCTGATAGGAGTCCGAGCTGTGATATTCAGACATATGATAGCTGACATGCAGGTTACATCTTTCCCTCCTCTCCGACAGTCTTTATTGAATATGTTGATCTTGCTGGGCTCAAATCGAACAATAGCATAGATTCGGACAACACTTCGAGACCTGCAGTACAGCAAAAATGGCACATTATTGAGGTATTTAAAGTTATAGTTCACCCAAAAATTTTGTCGTCATTTACTCACCCTCATGTCATTCCATACATGTAGTTTCTTTCTTATGAAGAACATAAAAGATGATATTTTGAAGAATGCTGGTAATCAAACAGTTGATGGTCCCCATTGACTTCCATAGTACTTCTTTCCCTACTATGGAAGTCAATGGGGACCAACAACTGTTTGGTTCTTCAAAATATCTTCTTTTGTGTTCAACATAAGAAAGAAACTCATACAGGTTTGGAACAACATGAGGGTGAGTAAATGATGACAGAATTTTCATTTTTGAGTGAACTATTCCTTTAAGGAGAGTGTAAATAACCCTGTGTTAGAAACCCACCACAGAAGTACTGCAGCACCGAGGGAACCCACAGCTAGATCCACCAGGTCATCTCCATTCATATCCATCTTCCCATGGATACTACGACCAAAGTACTGCAGGCCCGGGGCCAGCTGAACAGCACCAATCCTCTGACAGAGAGAAGAGATGAATGTAAAGTCTTGCCATAAATAACTACTCATAGCAAATACATGCAAATTAATTAAGTAGCTGGACATTTATGCGATACCTGTTTATATTTCCTCAGTATTCTGTTGCGTTGGCTGTGGTAAATGTAAATGGCTCCTTTGTGGTCATCCTCTAGCGGAGCTCCTATTACCACATCATTAAATGAATCCCCGTTAAGATCAGGCACAGGGGCCAGTGCAGACCCGAAACGGGCATTCTGACCTTGATCTAAGATCTCCAGCGAGCCCTCCAGTATGAAACGAGGCTGATGAGAAAACAAGCATAAAAGACTGGCATGAGGGAGGACACAATTTAGTTACAGCATGATGTGTAATCAGCCTTGGTGTTCCATAAAAGTTGATAGCTTGTACACCAAAATTGGCAGAGGCAGGGGGTAAAGT
The DNA here is from genome assembly GCA_021397915.2 of Tor tambroides. Taxonomy (NCBI): domain Eukaryota; kingdom Metazoa; phylum Chordata; class Actinopteri; order Cypriniformes; family Cyprinidae; genus Tor; species Tor tambroides. Next base: position 18,188 of record JAFVLL020021358.1, read on the forward strand.
AATAGATTCACAATGCAACAATGTATAGATATTTTGCACTTTAATGAAGTCAGCTGACCCCACATTGCACTGAAAATGCTGTTATGCACTGGATTGTACTCCGTCTGTGTGTGGATATAAACTCCTATTTCAACATTGGATGCTCATCTAACTCATAATTCAATGCTTTTGCTTACACCTGAAACTCTGAAGTCTTAATTGAAAAAAAAAATACACTGGGAATACAGTATGTATAAATATTATGGCTTAAAAGAGATATAAAAGAAACCTATTTGCATGATTCAAGTTTATACTGCTGTTGGGCAAAAATTTTCAATGCAAACTTTTAAGGAGGAATAAGAGCATTTTTTATATTTATATCACATTCCAATTATAAATAAATGTAGAAACTCTGAAAAGAGGCTGTTTATGAGGGAAATATCCACTTAGGTCATGGATAAAATCGAAACATTTCTGTAACCAGAGACAATCTTTTGAGGAATTTGTTATCCAGATCCAGAGACCACGAAGACAACCCACTATGTGAAATTTGGGCGACACTGTTGCCTTTATCCAACAAAACAGAAAAAGTCTCTACTTCACAGAGACTGCATTAAATGCAGCCTCACACACAGTGTATTTTAAGAAAAGCAAAAATATTCCACAAGACTGAAATAGATAGCAATGAGCACAAACATTCGCCGTTATCGTCCAAACCAGACTCCCAAGGTCAAATGCAAGAGCTCCTGTATTATCACTTAAGGTGAGGTCATTTAGCAGGTATTTGTACTTCTGAAAACAATTAGTTTCAAATGGGTGAAAGTTTGAGGGAAAGGTGCAGTTTCTCAAAGCAAAGGCTGTTCATGTCAGCCAAGTATTTGGCAGAGTAATTAGCCATGCACATCACCCTCCTCCTAAATTCCTAAATCTCTCTCTCTCTCTGAAAATATATGGCTATAGACAACAGACATGTGAAATCAGTTGTTTTCTCAGCCTTCTAAAAATAGCATCAGAGAGAAGAAGAGAAGAGAAGAGAAGAGAAGAGGATGGTTTGCATACTAAATGGACAGAGTATATACTGTACACTTTCTGAAAAGCAGTGACATTAAACATGATTCATTATTTCAATAAAAGATGACCAGCACTGTTGATGTACCCAGTGTCTGGCTGCAACCTGAGGTACAATACAGATTGTGGTCTCCTGGTTAAGTCCGTAAGGCAATAGCTTATACGAGCTAAATGAATAAAGATGGAGTTCTGCTTTATCCACAGCATTGCTCTTGCATGCGCTCCAGCTTTTTCCATTTATTATAGCAGCTCTCTCTCTCTCTCTGTGAGCTTCATATAATTACATTTCAAGGGGGAAATATTTTCCTGCTGAGTTCACCCTCCACTACTCTCTTATGCGAAGTATGGCAGGTGGCAAAGTCCTGTCAGTATTTACGTGAGACCATTAATGAAGAAGTGCATTAATGCACAGGCACAGTTTTGGAGCTTGGATCCCTCTGCTTTAAGGCAAGAGGCAACATCTGTATTGTTGTATTCTGGGTGAGAAGTAAACAGGAGGTAATATAATAGCTAGTCAACAGCTAATTTATTTGTTTTTCTCAAGACTATGCTGAAAGGGCTGAATAGTCTTTACCTGCTCTGTGACTCTGTAAATGTAGACTTTGCCCTTTTCCCAGCCTCCACTGAAGAACATGGGCGCAGCCACCAGCAGGTTATCAGTCACTCCATCATCATCCAGGTCCAGTGGAGCAATCTCACTGCCATAGTATGACCCAATCTTCACAAACACATCCATCAAGACCACAATTATTACTACTGGTGCACAAGGACATGCATTTAATGACTGTGAAACACTTCACTTGGATGAGCAAATGCTGATGTAAGCATAAAAATGCATGAAAACACATAGGGAGTTAAGCTGACCCACTTTTTTTTTTACTTGCATTGTACTCTATGTAAAACTAATATGCTTATAATTCTGTTTGACAATGTCTATCAACTTTAAGTGAATAACATAAGGACACAAAAATTATGGCAAATATAGGGTAAAATAAACATGCCATAATATCTAATTCCAAAGTCTTCACAGCTTTATAAAAACAGTTGGTTCATTTATGGCTAAATTAATGAAATAATTTACATGGATTTGGCATAACTAAATGCACTACTATCACTTTTCTCCTGTGCATCTTTGAATCACTAGCATCTGTATATGCTTAATAAATATCAAGTCACATGAAAAAAATATGCACGGTTAATAGGGTTATATTTAAAGCTGTTTACTGTGGTGCTAATCACCTGTTAAATGTTAATCTCCTTTAAAAAATATTCATTATCTCTGTGTTTTATTTGTGAAAGTGAATTTATTTGCATGCTTTAGGACTGTAATGAGAAGCACATGGGCTGTGTGGGATAAATTTGTAATCTAGACAGTCCACTCATTGCAAATGAAAGCCAGGGAGAAATGTACCAAATTGAAAACACAATGACCAATTGATCACTGCTGTTTGTACAGTATGAGTACTTCGATACAGTTAAACAGGACAGCTGTAAACACACAAAAGCCTTGAAGAATCAGTCAGAGGAGCGCTGCATACAAACACTGTGCAAGTGTTCATAAGCGTATTTTTAGGTTCATTACCTGCTGTCCCTTGAGTGAGTGTAATATAGTGAGCTCTCCAGTATTTTTCAGGGTGAAGATGATGACCTTGCCCGTGTGGTTAAACCGAGGAGCTCCTGCTACATATAATTGGCCACTGTGAGCTGATACCACTGATGTCACTGTGTAGCCTACAAACACAAAATGAGAAAGATGGTAATACATACCTGTCACTTTTAAAAACAGTATACTAGATGAATCATTTGCTTGGGAACAGAGAGGAGTGGAGATGAAATTAGACCAAAAGAATAAAAAATGCACAAAATGGAGAATGAAGAACATTAAAAAGGTAGACATCATTTAGATGTAGCCAGATAACACTGGGGCATTTCATCATTAGCACTGACAGCCGCTGTTTAAAGTATAGGTGTGAATTCTTTACCCAGGTATGCCCCATGGTTCTTCAGTTCTTCTGGGAACTCTTGTTCATAAGAAGACTTTGGTGGGACCACTTTACCCTGACGAGTCTCCTTCAGCACAGCCCCATTCCAGTCATAAGCTCCCACTGCTCCCACTAAAATACCGTCCTGCAGACAGAGCATATGAATATATCCACAATCACATAAAATTCAGGAAACTAATGATACTCTTCATTTCTGTCTGCCATCAAACTACATACTTTTGGTCTTTAAAGGAATGAATGGAGGCATTTGGGTTTTTTTTTTTTAAGTTGCTAGTTCTCCATCTTCCAACTAATTTTTTTATCTGTAGTAGGCAATTTTGCATTGATGTTCTTTTTGCTACCAATGCCACTACTTCAGTCAAATATTAGAAAAATATTAGTAAGATTGCACAGAATGAATTTTGAAACAGTTGCTGAAGAATAATGTAATCAATCACTGAATATCAAAGCTTAAAATCTTAAAAGCCAATCATGCCTTCATAGCATAATGTATGAAGGCAGTTAAATTAATTGTTATTAACGAAAATATCTTGAGGATTACTGTAGATTAAAAGCACTGTTTAAAAAACATTCTGAAGAAACATTGCACATTTTTCAGTTGTTTGTACAGCTCTCAGTAACTCTCAGTAAATTCATAATACAGTGATTCACACATTTCATCTTCTCAGTGTTCATTCAGCTTCTTCATAATTTCTCTGCTTTGCAGTCCATTGCCATGGAAACCTCATAAACAAATTATTTCCTTAGTGATGAGTTTATTCTGTTGTAATTTATGGACAAAATGCTTGGCATCCCGCACTGTTAATTATGTAGACAGTAGTCGGAATGAGAGCAAGTGGAATGGGTTCATGTTTAGAGAGAAATGAAATTCCCGGGCGGTTGCTTACATATAAACAAACAACAACGTTCCGAGCCATTCCAGCCCAGACGGAACATTCTTACCGAACTTGCAGGCCACTGAGAACATGCTGCTCTGGCTTAGTCAATACTTCAGGACTCAAACATAAACACACAGAGCTGATAATCATGACATTTTGGCTTTTAATCAGAGAACAAAATGCACCATGGATTAAACCACCAGAGTCTTCCAGAAAGCCTGTATTGTGTGACCTCATCCTTTCAACAACCTCTGCTCTGGCTCTACTGCGGAAGGAGTCACAAGTACTGTGAAGAAGAGCAGTGCTGGCTGCGTGTGATGTTGAGCACCTAGTGCCCATTGCACCTCATCACCACTGCCATAAATCCACCACCGCTTTTCTTTTCTATAGAACCAGCTCCATATGCATGCAGAAGATGTGCTAAAAGGCCAGCATGGAGTCACAAAGCAGGACTGCCTCTAAACCTTATGCCACCAGGACTGCATTGCTTTACCTTTAGTGATTAATTTATGCTTTTTTAATCTCTCTCTCTTTTGTTAGTCTAATTTTTACCCAGTTAAACCTCAGAAGATTGTTCCTGCTACACTACACTCCCCACTACAGGTGATGTGTTTTGAAAAGGTATATAATCACATGGCATATGAGTCTTTTGATAGAGTGAACTGAATTGGTATTTAATGAAAGTGAACCTGGTAAATGTCAAATTGAATTGAAAATGAAAATCCTTCTTGATTGCCTTACTTCAGCCTGTTCACAGATTAATCACTCAATCTAGAAAATCGTGGTGTATCAGTCTGTTTTTTTGTTCCCAAGTAGCCTAAAAAAAGGTGCTTCTAAATCCGAATATGACTTTTTCAAGTGTGATCTACAATAAATTAACTTAAATTAAAAAAAAAAAAATGGTTAGACCAACAGTTACACAAACAAAAGTATTTTTTATTGTCAATCAATCAAATCGATGAATTCATTGTTTTTTGTGTCTAGGCAATCACTTTATATTGCTACTGCATATCACAATAAATAATGTTCTTTACAGATCATTTAAAATAAGAATTCACAAATACAGCTAATAAAACAATTCAGGGGCATGAAATAAAGTGTAAAACTGAAATATGTGTAAAATATAATCCATATTTAAACCTACACAATTGCTTTTAGAGAGTACCATTTGGATTTAGTGGTATGATTTTCTCCTAGAGTGCAAAGATTCTTTCCAACAACTTATCCCTCTCAACACTTTAAGTTGCTTTTGTTGCAGATGCTGTTCCAGGCATCCAGAGGCCTGATGAATTAGATTTCCAGTCATCCCAATGGCCATCTGGAGTTTTCCTGAGATCTGTTTCTTCCACAAAAAAAGACTACATATTAATAACTCTTACAGCAGTTTGTGCTTGCCTTCAGGGGACAGAGTGGAAAAATCAGAGGGGTTGCATCAGGAAACCGTGCAACCTGGACAGAGATGATTAGCGCTACAGTTGGGAGCAGGTCTTGGATGAATACAGACCCACCAGGTACAGTTTAGGCAGATTTTTTGGAGGGAGCATGGCAGACGGCCTGCCAGAACAGCAGGTACAGTATGGGAGTGTCAGATGCTGAGGCTGTGCTGGAGGACAAGCCAGCTCTGATATCAGCTGTGGGTTCAGACAGAAAAGAAAAAAGAAGACATTTTCCTTCTCCCCTGAGGTGCAGCTCCTCCATACTTCTCACAATAATCCCTTCCCTGAGAAAACCTGGGCCTTATATTAATTTCTTTGGAATGAGAATCAGAAAGAGGCTTGTTTGAATTATCAGGGAGGAATCTTATCTGCTCACCATTGTAAAGGTATAATATTTTTGGTGTATCATATTACTGACAACGACATATAGAGATGACCTACAGAAAGAGAAGAAAGGAAATGAAGAACGCTTAAGAAGAAGGAAAGATAAGGTTTAAGCTCAAAGAAAGTAACCCTAACCATTCACTGAACGTCTGACTTTTGGTTTATACAAGCTCTTAATCTGAGCTCGGTCAACCTGTCTGGATTTTTTCTTTCAACTGAGATGAAATAAAGAGCTGTGAATGTGAGGAATAGAGTCGACCGAGAACCTACAGACTGATGGACACCCAGACTCACCTCCACTATGTGTGTGGAGAAGCCAGCTTGAGACATCTGGAGACCAAATGCTGTCCCATTCTTGCTAGTCCCTGCAAACAGAGACAAAATGAACACACAGGAGAGCAAAAGAATCCACCATTTCCTACAACAGAGCAGTGCAGGTTTCAGCGGTCTTAAAGAGCGAGTTGGCACATGGCATATATCAAAGAGATGTGGTATAAAATTTAAGATTTGGTCCAATGAGATTTACAGTGTAGTGCTGTGCAGAGATGTAAATGTTTTACAGGCTGAGGTTTTGGGCTGTGTGATAGATATGACGCAATGCTGTGTGTGGTGCTGGAGTGGTAAAATCGCCAACCCTCTAAACTGAAGATCCTCTCTCCAAGAGCGTCCACAATGTCCTTCAAAGCTGCTTCGTCTGTCACGTTAAAGAAATGCTTATCATCGGGGTCACTAGCGATGTATTTGATCTCTTTGAGGAAAGCTTCAGGGTTGATGCCTCTGCGGTTGTAGTAGCCCAGTACCTGTTGTAAGGAACGACCCTAAGAATCAATCAGCCTGAACATGACGCATTTCTCTCGAATGCCCAAGACCACATTATAATCCATAAGTCTCCATTAGTAGGGATGAAAGCATTGGGCCTTTTTCACTGGTGGCAGAAGCTGAATGTGACCTCAATGGTTGGTCCAATGCCCATTTTAAAATGGGTCGCCTCATAATTTCAGCATTAGAATGGGCATCTGATCAATGCCACAGCAAAAAAAAAAAAAAAAAAAAAAAACTAAAGGAAAACAATACTTACAGCAATGGCATATCGGGTGATGCCGTCCTTCTCGCTGTCCTCAATGACCTGCTGCAAGTCAGCGCTGTCATGTGATTCTCCATCTGTGATGACGATCATGACCTTCTTTGCTCCTCGTCTACCACCCTGTTTAAAGGCCTCTGAGCTGTGAACATCCATAGATAAGAATTTATGCTCTGTAAATGTCCTTCTTGGGCTCTGTTAATGTCAATATGTAAAATGTACATTACCATTCAAAAGGTTTTGGGTCAGTAATTTTTTTTTAAGAAATTAGTACTTTTACTCAGCAAGGAGCCGTTAAATTGATCAAAAGTGACAGTTAAGACATTTATAATGTCACAAAAAATGTCCCTTAAACACCAAATCAGCATGTTAGAATTATTTATAAAGGATTGTGTGATATTGAAGACTGGAGTAATGGATGCTGAAAATTCAACTACATTTTAAAATATATTAAAATAAAAAACAATTATGGTTGCACTTTATTTTACAGTACGTGCACTTACATGTACTTACAGTGTATTACAGTGTACCTAACTAAGAAAGTACTGGTAATATAAGGTAACTAACATGGGGTAGGGGTAAGTTTAGGGGTAGGTTCAGGTTTAGTACCTAGTTATTACCTAGTTATTGTAATTACTACATAGTATGTACATGAGTAACAGGACTGTAAAATAAAGTGCTACCACAATTATTTTAGTAGTACCGGGCAATACTGATTCCCAGTGCAGTGTTGGTCTCTTCTCCTCCTCGCTGGCCTATCTTACGGGCTGCTTTGACCACATCCTCCACAGAGCGGAAGTCATTCAGTTGAAACTCAGACACCACCTTTTCTCCATACTGCAGTACTCCAACCTGACAAGCACATGATCTACACGTTTGATATAAAGACACATTTGATATTTCACATTGCCATTGTTCAGAAAGTCTAAAACACCTGAATCTGTCCTGGTCCAACATAGAACTTCCGCAGGATGTTAATAAGGAAGTCTTGAACTTCGTTCCAGGGGTAGATTGAATTTGAACCGTCCAGGACTATCACTATGTCCATGTATGTCTCACACCCTGAAAGAGGAAATTAGATGTTTTTGATGCCTTTGGCACATAAAACACATTAAACAGTAGTAGTTCTCTTCAAAAGCAAAGTTTAGTGATTAATTTAAAAAACAAGGTCTGTGACTCTTTCGTCAAAAAGGAAAAAAAAAAATTTAACTACTCAGCTCTTTATGAGCAGTCAAGATCATTTTCTTTTTAAAAAGAAGATTAATTTCACAATATATTGCCTATGGCAGGTCCAGAAACTGTCATGGCCAAATTCAGCATAAAAATAAAGTCCATGGTTAAGACAGAAAGTGGAAACATATTACCAAAAATTTCACTACAAAAACTGTCCTAGTTAAATTGAAGGTGCAGGTGCGTGTGCTTACTTTGGAAAGCAGGAGCGATAGTGCGGGAAAATTTAAAGCTGGCGTTGACTCTGGAGCAAATTCCAGTGCTGTAGTATGAGCTGCCACATTCGTACGACCAAAGGGGACCACAAGCCTGTGAATTATCACAAAGGCTATTAAGCGCACCATTAATAAATGCATTTATGATTTACATAAAGATCATGGGCTCGTTCCACATAACTCCATAGCGTTCCACAGGGAATTGATGGTGTTTAAACACTTCACAATATTAGTATTGTAGACCATTTAAACACCAGATGACTTTAATATTACAATGAATATGCATTATCTAACCAGCCATCCAAACTCACCACAAAGCTGTTGTCTTTATGGTTGGACGAAAGGGTCATTCCAAGTCTCATCTTATCCTTTCGCTCAGAGACATTTGTCAACGATATCCTTCCTTAAGAAAAAGAAAAGAACAAATGTTGGAGGCAAATAAAAGGTTGTGCTATAAAATCCGACCACAGTCCACATGTGGCATATGTACTTTGCAGAAAGACTTCCTTTAACTGTAAACATATTTGTTAATCCTGTCTAGACATTCCTGATTTTATCTGCAGTGTTCATCTGTTATGTGTGTGCATCTATACACATGCACATATTAAAACTGGCAGAAAGGCTGTATTGACACACTTAACATTATATAGAACACATATGCTTGACATACTGTAGGTCTTGTGTTCTGTAGTGAAGAACCCACATGTAAACTTCATTACAGATCAGGAGTGCATTAACAAAGAGTTGTTTAATTTTGCCAATAAGGAAGGAAAGTGTGCATTGATAATAATGTTATAAAAATTAAATAATCTGAATTTAAATATTGAAGAAAATATGAAAATAATATACAGTATTAACAATGCACTAATAATGTTTTTTGGAAAAAAAAATTAAAAGCATCAAAATGATGAGCACAATGAATTTAAGCTTTCAGTGCTAGTCACAATGTGTCAGTCACAATGTGAATACACTCTTAAGTCATTAAAATACAAAGACACACAAAGACAGCTGAATTATGTTGAATTAATATATTAATATTTTTATAATTGATGTTCTTCATGTTGAATTAATAATATATAATATATATAATAATATATAATATATATAAATAATATATTAAATAAAATGTTTTAAATAATTGATTTAATTTAGCAATTTATTGCCATTTTAATCAAACTGACATGATGAAATTCTAAATTATAGTAATATAAATTACTAAATTTTAGAAATACTAAAAAGCTTTTTGTCAAAATACAAAAAATATAACTAAGACAAAAAAAGTGTGAAAATTAACTCTGCAGTCATCATACCAAGATTGAGTTTGCTGCAGCTGGGTCCTCCAGATCTTCTGCTTAAGGGACATTTGTAAACATCTCCTGTCTGATGCTGTCCATTTGTTTCCAGTGGGGCTCCAACCAGTAACCTAGAAACATCCAGAATCAAAACATATAAATATTACCTTTGACGCAGTACAATATTCATCTAACAAAAACATCAGAAGAAATAATACAGCCAGAAGCCTATTGATTTAAGCTCCCTCTGAAAACAGGAACGTTTAATGGAGGTTAGAGGAAGTGAATCAATGAGAGATGGCAGGTGAGTGGAATCTACTGGCAAAGGGATGTTTAAACAGGTTTAAGTTGAATGTTGACATCTGAGGTAATGTATCGATGGAAGCACGCAGGGCAGTCAGGTATGTGAGACTCTGTTGAGATCTGTTTGCATGTGTGTTGAAATATGTATCTTACAACCCAGACTGACTAAACACATCGCTCCATTAACGCTGGCATGCTTTACACGTAACACTGCCCCTGCAGAGAGCAATCAGGGACACACACAGCACTCAGATGCAGTAGCAGTAGCACTGTAGGGAGCAGTACGTACTTCCCACTGCTCTCAGAAGCATGCAGCTTTTATTGGCAAAGGTTGTCACTTTCACTAAGTAGCCATAGAGGATCTCATTTAACTAGTCACAGATCACTGGAAGACTAGGTATCCTTAAACACAGCAAGATGTGTACTTTCAACTGTTTATGCAAGAGATGCTGAATTCTTTCATGCTGATAGTGGTCTCAAGGGAGATAGAAAACTTGCTTGACTTCACATTTACGTGCCTGTGCCAGGTCAGGATGGGCTCTTAAATGTCATTCAGAACTTCATAATTAGTTTATGGTGAGATGGTACTATTAAATAGCCTGTCAGACGTAAGGCAGTATCTTTGCATGGGGGTCAGAGAGTGACAGTAAAGTTCCACTAATCATGGGAAACAAAAGTCTATTTTCTGCAAAAGAGCTATTTTACGATCCACGGGTTATCTGTCTGCCTTTTAAAGAACAGCTCTCATTTAAAATATCACATTACAAGATCAACATATCCGTTCTTACTGATTGTAACTCAGAGGTCTGGTCACAGCTCATAGTACTTACTAATTTTAAGGAATGCTAGCTGACAAAACAAAACAAAACAAAACAAAACAAAACAAAACAAAACAAAAACAAAAACAAAAACAAAACAAAAACAAAAACAAAAAACATGAGAATCAAGAAAAATGACCAAAAAGGAGACAATATATTTTAATATATTTTAAAATATAAGTATGGTTTAAAGTAGATCCTACACATGGCTATATGTATCTTATATGTATATTTTTCAGATAATATTTCATTAAATTATTTTAGCTTTTGACAATGACCAATATAAGCTAATAAATTACTTTCTGAATCAACTTGCTGTCTGTATAGTATTGTGTACTATTCATATTTTTCACACATTGCATACTTACCCATACTTCACACACTGCATATACCCATAGGGAAACAGATGTCTACATACAGCCTATTGTGTCCTCATGCCCTTAATGTCATCTTGCATTGTTTCCATTTTTGTGCTGTTTGTTGTTTTTATGTACCGCTGCACTATGTGTTGTTATCTGTGTAAATACAAAGTGTACGTTTAAAGTATACGTAAGTATCTATGTAAAGTATATTATAGTTAGAATACTTCTTCAGTAGGTTAGCTACACGTTAAAATATGTAGCACCATGGTCTGTGAGGCACAATATTTTGTTCCACATACAGCAGAATGACACTAAAGCTCTCCTGACTTGACTTGACTTGACGCAGTATAAATTGCTCTGTGTGAAAATTTAGAGCTGCTTTAATATTTTAGGAAGGAGATCATCACATCTGATGATTCTTGGTGTAGTTTGAAAACGCCTCTTCATTCTATATTGCACATGAAAGATTCAAATCACAAAGGCACTATCACATCCTGCCACAATGAAAACCGTTTGAAACGCTGCATCTCACACACGCCAATAATCTGCACATCTAAAGCTGATTCTGATAGGTGGTAAAGGTTAATGCTCTAAACAGGAGCAATACCCACTCAGGGACAGAGCGATTCAGAGAGCGATATCTGACACTAGTTTACTGCAGATCCAGACCTCCATGAGTGTTCTGCCATAGGCCAGGGGTCAACATCATGAGAAAATATTTCTCTGTTTGGCAAGCTTCAGCAGTGAAGCATTCCAACAAAATCTGGATCCAGCTTCCCAAACAAATGGATTTTACCCATTACAGTTAAAATATAATTATAAGACACCCAAAGGCTATTTACAGTGGAATTAAGCAATGAAGTAGAACAAGAAGCACTGCACACGTTCTGCCCAGCCTGACCTAGGTAATTCAGTCAATACGATCAAATAAACAAAATGAACCGACAGGGACAGTTTATCACTGTTTTATATGTAAGTATGAAATTTCTGTGATATAATGATTTTTGGATAAACAAACACTCTAAGTTTGAAATTAGCATGAAATATGCTTACACATAAAAAACCCAGCAGAAGTCTCCAGTTAAAAGTTCATCTAAACATTTTGAAATGTCTCTGGAAATAATTTTTTCACAGGAGGAGCTCAGACTGTGTGCATACTTTCACTGCTTTTAATATTGTGAATAATACTGGTGTTATAGCTGCCTTTGGCACTATACTTTACACTTGAGTTCAGCTCAGGACACACTTAATAAAAAAATGAAAGAAGGAAGTATGAAAGAGAAATCGAGAGATGAGCATGAGAAAGAGGACCTTTGTTGCATTGATTTAATGGTCTAGTCAAACTTCCAGGGTAATGACACAGTGAGCTGTTAAAACAATCAGGCTCAGACTCATTAAGCTCTTAAGTTTTTTCTCTTTGGCAGGGCTACAGAAGGCTAATAGCACTGAATGAAACAGCTTTGCTAATACACAACCTTTACATATTCAATCTGCCACAAAATGCTGTACTAGCAGCCCAGATCCTTTGGAAAAAAGGAAAGGGTTTGCCATTATTAGCCAAATGTTTTTCACATTTGGAGAGTGAGAAAAGACTTTGCTGAGGTCTATGAAGTGCCAGTGAGTCCACTGATATGGCGTTTCATTACTTTCATATATAATGGGACAGAAAAAGAGAGATGAACCACAAGTGCTTTATCCTTTTCATGGCCTGTGTGTTACTGATTTAAAAGGGCATGTCAAACACCACAAAAACCTCATCAGACTGACGTTACCATGAAACACAACACTTCTGTGCTGTTATTTCTTCGGCAGCAAAGCTAGTTAAGTAAATATAGCAACTCACCCCACATCCTTAAACCCATAAAAATATTACTGCGCATGTTGATTTCATCTAATCATTACTGCTTTGTTAACCAAGACATTCATGTACAGATGAATTTTCCTAGACCAGTGAAAAAAGGCTTGTGAGCAGTATTTCAGCTAGGTTTGAGTCTAGAGATGAAGAACGCTTCAACCCTCCTGCTGCTTGAAGAATTCAGAGGTCACAGGTCAGACAAAAGTCAAAACTCAGTGAGGAATTCAAACTGCAACCCGACAAAAATAAACAAGCTGTGCATGTGTGTCTACGTTTGTCTGTATGTCCATCCCAACGGATCTATCAAACCAATTCTGTGGTTATGCATATGTCAGTGGACACCCAGGAAAAGAATCCCACTGGCAGGCAGAGAGTCATCAGGAAAAGAATACATAATTGTATTTGTGTATATTTGATAAGGTCATTAGTGTATGCATTCAACTTTATCCATGAACACTATCGTGGACAACCAAGTCATAATAGTCATGCAAGTCATAGTCATACAAGTCATAACCAAACTCAGCTATTTGTGTATTGCCTTGCAGTTTCAATAGTTTTCTCTCCATCCATGAGATGTGACCTGTTTCTATCCAAACTACTACAACAGGAAGTGAGAGACAGAATGAATTTTTTTTTTAAAAATTTGTTCCATTTGGTATTACTAACAGCTAAGGGTAATAATGGTTGCAGATTATTTGATGTAGCTTTTAGGACCTCTGACATTTACAAATATTACATACACTTATGTTCAAAGCTTTGGGGTCAGTAAGATTTTAATGATTTTTTATGCTTTTTTTCAGCAAGGATGCATAAAATTGCAAATACTTTTTTTTTTTTTTTTTTTTACTTTCTATTCATCAAAGAAACTTGAAAATGCACCATGTTTTCCACAAAAATATTAAGCAGTACAACTATTTATAACATTGATAATAATAAGAAATGTTACTTGAACACTAAATCAGCATATTAGAATTTCTGAAGGAACATGTGACACTAAAGGCTTGAGTAATGCTTTAGCATTGCCATCACAGAAACAAAAGACCTTTTAAAATGTTAAAAAAGGGCCCCAAACTTTTGACTGGTACTGTATAGAGGAAGGATGTAAAGCAGAATGAAAATACAAATAAGCGCAAAACACGCACTTTTCATTATGACATTATCACAAACACATATTACTCATACTTCAAAGAAGCCAAACACAGCAGTCCTGTACACCAGAACAACAGATTCCTGAAAGAGTTAAAATATTCATCACCCATGAAAATTTCCTGTGCCACAAAACACCCACATGCTCCATAAGAGTTGTGCAATGAATGCTGCATGGGGCTGGATCTGCTTTTATCATCATCACAGAGCTGAAGAGTTCAAATTTCGCTATGTGATGCAAGTTAGTGGGTTCAGCTCACTCTTGACATATGCAAATAAAAAAAAGTATATAATTCTGATTTAAAATAAAATTGAACATGCTTGTTTAGCGGTTTATGGCGCTTTGAAAATTTCAAAGTTTCTAGCCCGTAATTATGCATCTACTACATGTTAACAACTTTTGAGATTGATCCAATGTACAGCATGCAGGGCAATGCCTGTGTCGTGGAACATGTATAGTGAATGTGTTCCAAACAATCCTGGTGTACTGACCTGAAATAAAATGCATATGCTAACAATGTTAAGGCTCAAAGAGAAAAATATGAGAACAGCTACATACTCCCTTCCACAGCCTTCCGAAGCAGTAACCACAGCTGATGTGTGTGTTGCCAGCCCCTTTCCCCCATTTTCCTACACTACTAAACCCCTTCTGTGCCTCTGAAACTGGGATAACACCTCTTTCCACTGTGTGCTGCTGTGATAGGATCCTCACTGCTCCCCAAAAGAAAGGGAAAGAGAAAGAGAGTAGTTTGGAATAGCATACAACTAACATACTGTCACGCTATGGTGGGAATGAGCACACGAAGAAGATGATGAAAGATCCAAATAGTCTTTAATAATCCACAATAGGAAGGAACCACACATATGGACGTCGTAGACCGGACAATGAACTGAGAACTAAACAACTAATAAAGGGTAACTAATGAGCGACAGACAGGTGAGGATGATCAACTAATAATGATATAACGAGAACAGGAACAACCAAATATGGGCACATGAGGGAGAAAACACAACAAACAGTCCTGGGGTGTGACAGTTCACCCCCCTCCTGGAAGGCGCCACTTCGTGCTACAGGAACAACAAAGGGTGGGATGGAGGGGGACTTAGGAGGAGGATGAAGGAGTGGATGTGAGATGGTGATAGGGAAAGGCAAAGGGCTGGCAGGCAGACAAGACAGGTGGCGGTTTGGGCAGAGGACGGACTCCCGAGAGGAGGACGACCAACAGATTCCAGGGTGGTGATGATGGAGGGAGGAGCCATGAAGGAAACAGGCGGGAGCAGGAGGAGCCAGACGGGACCCAGGCCACAGCCATGATGACGGCCCACGGTGGAGCCGACGGAGGGAGGACCCATGGTGGAGGAAGGGCTGACAACTCCAGGGAGCCAACCGACAGTGGCGGAGCAGGTGGAGGAGGAGCCCGAGGCAGAGACAGAGAGCCAATGGGCCAGGGCGACGGGGAGGATCCAAAGGTCCAAGGCAGAGCAGATGGCTCCGGCGACTGAGGCGGGGATCCCGAAGGCCACGGTGGAGTCGGAGCGACAGAGGACTGAGGTGGAGCCGGAGGGAAGGAGGAGCCTGATGGAGCCGGAGGGACAGAGGGACGAGGCGAAGCCAGAGGAGTGGAGTCCCGAGGCAAAGGATGGTCGACGACTGACCAAGGCGGAGCCAGAGGGACGATGGAGCCCGGTGGAGCTGGTGGACTGACAGGCCACAGTGGAGATGAGGGAGCTAGGAGCCGAGGTGGAGCCGCTGGGTCGAAGGGCCGAGGCGGAGTCCAGGACTCAGAGGCTAGAGGCGGAGACCAGGGATCCTCCAGCCATGATGCCGATAGAGACTGGCAGACCCGCTGCGATCCCACCACACAGATGGTGGGCTGAGGGTGAGCTGTGGGGCTGCCAGGAGACAGCGGTGGCGATGGTGAAGGCTGATGCAGAGGAGGTGGGAGAGGGAGGCTGGGTGGGAGTTTAGGATGCTCAGGAGGTTTTGACACGGTGTGTGCTGCCCACACACAACATAAGGCCACTTCCAGCACCGTGAGCGCCAGCGACAGGGGAACAACCACCGCAGTCGTTATAGTACAGGGCAGACAAATACTTCCAGACTGACAGAGAGTTCAATGCAGACAGAGAGTTCAATCACAACCTCCATGGTCATGATGGGACAGACAGAAGATGACGGAAGAACAACCTCAGAGTAAAAGTCTATTAAACCTCCCAAGTCCTACCTCCACTCACCCTCAGCGGTGGTGCAGTGGGCGGGGCTTTCCTCCGAGCTCTCGCGCTCCACTGTTACATCCACCGTCGCGTGCATTATAGCCGGCTCTCGCACCTGGTCAGACGATATATGAGGCTCTGGCTCTGGGGCGATCCTCAGCACTGTCGCTCCTCTTAGCGATGGCTCTCCACCTGCGGTGGGCCCAGGCTGATGCTCCGCGTAGCGGGGTGACGCTTGGCTGGGCTCTGGGTCAAACATAATAAAAATGCAAAAGAAACACTCCCAAAACAAAAAACAAAACACGGGGAAACACGCCACGTACTTTCTCACTTTTATGGTCCGGTCTTCTGTCACGCTATGGTGGAAATGAGCACACGAAGACGATGATGATGATGATGATGATGAAAGATCCAAATAGTCTTTAATAATCCACAATAGGGCAAAACACAAGGCAGACAGGCAGGAACCACACATATGGACGTCGTAGACCGGACAATGAACTGAGAACTAAAAACAACTAATAAAGGGCAACTAACGGGTGACAGGCAGGTGAGGATGATCAACTAATAATAACATAACGAGAACAGGAACAACCAAATATGGGCACATGAGGGAAAAAAACACAACAAACAGTCCTGGGGTATGACACATACCATTTTAGCAGTTGTTATATTTAAAGTTACATAAAACTAGTTTCTTACAGCATACTTGTTTTAAACAATAGTAGGTAGTATATACTTGGCACTATGCCTTAATAAGTACATTACTTTTCTATTTTGAAAATAGCCAGATTCAAAGAGAAAGAGACAAATATGACTAATTGGATGATAGTCTTTTGTTGTCATCATCATTAGCCATTCCCTTTCAGATATGATAATGTGATATGATGATCTAATTTTTTTTATTTAAAAAAAGCATTATTTGTGGATCATTTTGGCAATGTTCACTCAAAAACTAAGGTGAATAAGCTCAGATCAATGATGCCTACAATCAGTTAGTTGTTATACCCTGTTTGAGCAAAGTCAGCAAGATTTAGTCTAATGCCATAACATCAATTAGCATTTTAAAGAAAATCATCTTGGGTCAAAAAGATCAGAAAACCTACATGAGGGTTAATTAGTGCTTCTCTGATGGTGCATTTGAGTTCAGTTACCCAGTTACCCAAATTTAAATGTGCTTACTATATTTCAGTTTTGTTTTTTGCCTAAATGAAAACTTGAATTTCAGTTTAGAATTTTTGGTAAAAAATATAAAATCCTTTAAATCTTTAAATATGATTTTATATGAGATATGAGGTATGATATGGTATGATATGATATATTATTGCATTGCATTGCATTGCTTACTCATTAAGCACAGAACATTTTTTTTCTTTTTTTGTGTTTGCCCAAACAGTAAGTTATACAGAAGAGGAACATAGTATATCTCCTTCAACACAGGGCAAGAGACTATGGCCCTGCCCCAGAAATAAGTCTCCACAGACCCTCAGTCAAGTATAATTTCAAAACATTTGAGGGCAAGTGACTATGGCTCAAGCCTCAGAACAAGTCTCTATGGACCCCCCGTCAAAACAGCCACTTCACTGAATATAATAGTGTAGGTATTCTGCACTGAAACCTGCATGAAAAAGAGCTTGAACTGTCAGAGTGAATGCATTGTGTTATCCACACTGAAAGACTTCAGGGTTGTGAGAGAGGTGAGACACAGCTAGACTCCATTACTTTCTTGGACTAAACATTCTCCTCTGAGGGTCTGACTGTGCTAATCAAGCCATTTCCTGAGTCAAACTGTGCGAGAGCACCAGTACACACACGCACAAGTAAATAGCCAGCATTGTCCAAAACGTGTCCCCTGTTCAAACCATCTGAAGTAGCCTTACTGCAAAATGGTGATTAGGTACTGTCTATAGCCAATTCCTGCACAACCCTTTTCCTCTCCTACTGCTTAGAGTCATGCCAGCATAAACACAACACAGTCTTCCTAATGCTCTGTCTCTCTATTGCATGCACAGATTTCACTTTCAACTGTTTGCAGCATACTGCTGTTTAAAATATACCTGCATAGTGAAATCTGACTCAGTTAATTGGGCTTTCAAGCAATATCTCCTGGCTTTATGTGTAGTTTAGTCTGTTAGTATTTGTTGATGTGCATGTCTCTAACTGAGTCTGGTTTTGTGAATGTTGTTTAAGTGAGTATTCACAATACACAACTCACATCTCCCAAACAAAACTTGCATATGATAAAATAAATGTGACACACACACAAGAGCCAAGCCAGACACGCATGCCACACTGAAAATTTCCTTTGGCCTGTTGATGGTTTCCAGATGCTGTGTGAATGGGGCAGAGACAGAAAGGGGGTCTGTTTGGCAGCCGCTTACTTGAGAAAGTCTTTGTTGATATCACCCCACATCAGTCCAGCTAAACTGACAGCACATTCACAGCTAAACTACAGAATGAGCCATTTAACTGTTATCTAGGGAATGTGAGAATATATCATTTTCATGAACTCAGGTACAATGGGTGAAAAAATCTCTTATTATGAATAGAAGAAGCAAATGAGTTGGATTCTCTTGCATGCTTATATCAAACCAACATGAGTGGTATTAACACTTATTTCAGGTGAATTACATTGATAAACAAAGAAAACGTTTTTCTTTGCATGCATACTTTTTATTTCACACACACAGAGATATACAGTAGATCTCTGGGCAGGGTTTCAGGTGAGCAGTGGCCAAGCAGACATACTGAGATGCCAGATTGGAATCAAATTGCCAAAGCAAAGAGAGATGATGATATCGCAGTGATAGACGACAAATGTTAAACTCCTTCCAATTCTCATAAGCCTGTAAAAGCATCATTGGTGGATTTTCCTTTTACAAGAGATCTAAATTTACTTGTGATGAAAACTTTATAAATCACTGAGGCAACGACATCTACTATTGATTTGGGAGATGCAATGAAAAAGAAATTCTTTTCTTGGACATCTTTCTGAATTACACTTCCTTCATTTCAAGACCTGGACACACATGAACACTTTTTGTTTTGCCAGATGAATGTGAATATAACTATGATTTTCACACAACCAAAGTGCTTTTGACATCTTACAAAGGTGTGAAAACGTAGGAAGCATGATTCTCTGCTTAACATTAAAGGGAGTCTCAACGAAAAAAAAATCATTTACTCGTTTATGTCGTTCTAACTCTGTAGATTTTCTTTCTCCTATAGAACATAAAAGAAGATTTAAAAAAAAATGGTAACATTTTACTTAAAGCCTTTATGTATAATGCATTACAAAGAGTTATTAAAGAGTGCATTGTATTACATTATATCTTGTCGTAAATAATTATAACAATTTAAAATGCATAGTGTAACAATGAATTGATAAGTGTTATAATGAATTAACTGTGGTTACAATTATTTATGAGATATGCAATGCATTATAAGGTGCATTATACAGCATAATTAATACATTAAAACTACTTTTATAATGCATTATACATAAAGGCTTTAAGTAAAGTGTTACCAAAAATTCTTCTTTTATGATATTTTGTCTCCGTGTTTGATCACATTTCTAAAAATATCTTCTTATAAAAATATCTAGGGGATGAAGGGGTACAGAAAAAGACCTGAGAAGTGCTTCTTACCACTTCTGTCCTCCAGCCATGTGTTGTTGGACGGTGTAGCCAAACTGTGTCTGCCTGGGGCCCTTTATGATCCTGTGATTTCTGGTGTCAATGTTGAAACAGTCATGGAACCCTGTAAACAGACACAGACAGTTCAAATATGAACCATCCACAGCATGCTTGGACATAAGACTACATTTACTGGCAATAGATTCTATGAGCCAAGGAGCTCCAGCAATGACCCAAAATGAAGCAAAATTTAATTGTGGCTAAACAGAGTTTAAAACAGCAGTTTCCTTCCATGAACTACACTAGATGTAATCTGTATCGTTTTTAAACAACTCACTGACGAAAAGAAAGCAAATGACAGATTTTTGTTTTTGTTTTTGCAATGATTTGCACTTTAAAAAGTGGTTTGTTGCTTGCCAGGGCAAACGCAATAATTATTTCGTCAAAACTGAGTCTCAGAGACTATGATCTGTCATGTGATTTGGCTTAGGCCAAATATGCACAGACTCCCAGAAACAGGAGTGCATCACAATCTAAATTCTTTTCATTGATTTTGAATAAATAAATATATAGATATATATTTTTTATTGATTTTGGATGTAGAGTTTTACATTCTGAATCATTTAACTGAAGTCATTTTACACAAAGCTGGCTTATTTACTGAATTTTGTCTTTGTTGTGAGTATTGCCTGCAATATAGATGACTGAGCAGCAGTGAGTAACTGTATTACTTATAATATGTTTTTGTTAATTGGGCTTTTTGCAGGTCCTTAAAGATGTGGCCAAAATCCTCCTTAAATGGAAAAGAATCTACGGACACTTTAACTTTGGTGTTTTGATGTTTCATCTCATTCAGAAAACAGACTTAATTGTTTTGTCTCCATCAAAGTTCAAAGGTGTCTTTGTTTTCACATGCCTGTGTGGCTTCTGTTTACGTTCTGACAGACTCCCAAAGACTACAAGATCTTGGTCACTGGATTAACAAACACATTCATGGAGGTCTTCTGCTGAAAACCCTTCATAATCAGTCGAATGCTCACAGTCATGGAGAAAGTCTGCATGATTTTCACTGCTTGACTTGACACTCTCCAACTCTGTCAAAAGACTCTGGTGTGGGAGACACAGGTCTATCGGACCTCATTATGGATGAAACTAAACAATAAAGCTGTCAATCATCACAACAAACTTGACAGTCTGTCAGTCAAAGAAAGACAGCAGTAAGGAAGTTACATCTGACTCACAGAGCTTTTACAGGC
The DNA here is from genome assembly GCA_021397915.2 of Tor tambroides. NCBI lineage: Eukaryota > Metazoa > Chordata > Actinopteri > Cypriniformes > Cyprinidae > Tor > Tor tambroides. Next base: position 39,343 of record JAFVLL020021358.1, read on the forward strand.
AGATCCAAATTCAGTCACAATTAAAAGACTATTTTGTCTTTTAAGTTGCTTCCTGTCAGCACCATAATTATGGCTTAACCTGGAGCAAAGGCTGAAAAAGATGACTGTTTGCTACAGATAATTATAAATTAAAATTATAAATTATTTAAATTAAAGGGAGAGTTCACCCAAAAACTAAAATTCTGTCATCATTTATTCACCTTCATGTTGATCCAAACTGGTATGACTTACTTTCTTCTGTGGATAACAAGAGAAAAAAAGCAGAAAAATGTTTCAATGTTTTATTTTTGTTTTGGTTTTTGTACATTCAGTGAAGGTCAGTGAGCTCCAGTGCTGTTTTCGACCCCACTGACTATCAATGTATGGACAAAAACAGTTAAAACATTCTTCAAAATATCTTCTTTTGTGTTCTACATAAGAGAGATCTAATGTCATACAGGTTTGCAATGACATGAGGATGAGTAAATGACAGACATTTCAGTTATTGGTGAACTAGACCTTTAAATATTTACAGAAAGGGTTAAGCAAAAATTCTCATATAATTGTGTTTTTAATGATTTTGCAAACATTTTTACATCAAATGCACAGTACAAAGATGGCCTTCTCATGTTAGAACATCACATGATGGCAACCCCATATCATAAAGATCAGTATTCAGAAGCATGGCTCTTAAAAATAAATCTAAAGCAGGTGCTGAACTTAAATATAAAAAAGCTTTGATCTAAGTGTAAACACAACGGTTAATTTATCTGAGAATTACACTGAATTACTCTGTTAATCTATGCTCTGAACCCTAAACGACAGCATATGGATGTCATATGCCTGCACACCTAGAAACTGAAAAAAAAATGGCAAGGAAGCAGAAAACATAAAATGGGATCTGATGAAAGGCCTGATTTTCTCTGGAGGCCCCAGGTCTCCTTGCCTCCAGTTTGGCCTCTGTACCAATGGAAAAAAATAGAGGAAAAACATCCATCTCCTGTGGATTTAATTTTTTTAAATGTCTTTCAAAAAAAAAAATAAAAAATAAAAATAATATATATATATATATATATATATATATATATATATATTTATTTCAGCCATCACTGGTGAAAATCTAATAGTTTATTGATGACAGTGCTGATAAGTATAATGTCTGCTTCATGCAAGGATATATAGTTTCCATTCAGCATATTATATCTTGCAGATGATTGATGGATGAGATGAAGAGATCTACCTCTTAGTAGAGGGGAGAGGAAGAGAAGTGAAGTGCTTTTAGTGTCTTTTCTCTCTCCCTCTCTCTCTCTCTCTCACTCTTTTTCTCTTTCCCACGTTCTCTGTGTGTAGACAAAAGAATGAATGATGACAGGCTACTGTAGTGTTGGGGATGATGTAAAAGCATTTTTGCACATTAATCTGCTCAAGCACAAGAATGCACAGGGAATAATGTGGACCACATGTTTTTCCAAGCCTCATTTTTGGTCACTGCCTTTCACAGAAAGTGATGAAGAGTTGTGAGTGACACTGCCAGTGACTGACGTATTATTCTGAGCAGGAGTACTGTATATCACAGTGAACTGCATTGGAGGCTCATATAAAGAGGTTCAGTTTGTTCCTGGTTCACACATACAGACTTATATTCAAACTTTTGAACAAGTATAAGTGTAATAGAGTATAAGTATTATATAAGTAAAAGTATAAGTATTATATAAGCAAAGCTGTTTGTCACCTGCCTCCTGCTTTGTTGAATATCAGACAAATATCTTTTTTACGTGAACAAAGAGTGATCAAGCATTAAATTAACTGCTTGAACTCATTTAATTACAATCTAAACTCAAACAGTTACTCCATATCAAACCATATAATTCAGTTATATCATGGCAACATACTGTTGCACTAATTGCAACGCTGTCCAGACATCCAGAACCTTTTGATCTTATTCCGAAACATTCTCCCAGAAGTCTTCATTTATGAATAGTCAACAAAATGAGAACCTTGCATGCATGAATCTAAAAATGAATCAGTCAGCTGACCAGCGAAGAAGAAAAGCTGAATAATACCTGTGATCATGCTGGATAATGTTACCTTTTTTTAAGCTTTTCCCCCCTAAATTCTCTCCCACAGTCATTGATCACTTTTTCCAAAGGGCTTAAATACACATCTAAGGCATCCAGTCTGTTACTGAAACCAAACTGTCCCAGACACCAACTGAGAACAGCTTTGCCCTTGAAAAAAAAGAAGAGAAAAAACCTAAGGGAAAAAAGTATGAGAAAAAAGGGGGAGTAGAAAGGTTCTAGTTTCCATTTAAAAGCCCTAACGTGGCAGACACTTTAATATTGTCTGTAATATCAGCAGGTCCTATAGAGTGGGTTTCCTGTGTGTGGATTCTTTTGCCCAGATAAATAAACCTCAGTACAGTGGCTGCAAGGGTTGTGCTCTGTGTCCAGGCCAGGCCTGCACTGCTTTTGGACCACAATCAAGCTACAGGAGCCACACCACAGTCATACTGACAGAGAAGCACCGGCCTATGAGAATGTCCATGCATCACCAAGACTAACAATTTGCCAGAGCTTGACAGAACCATGGCATTGTGGTCAGAATATGCATGTTTTCAGGCTACATGAAGAGCCGTTCACAGAGATGCAGATTTGAAGATGGCCTTGTCATTTTCTGGTCTCATGCCCCTATTTCTCTTCATTGCCTTGTCATTAAAGGCAGCATTTTACAGATTACATCTTCACTGAAAACCTAAAACACTTACTGAAGTGGAAATGTATCGATATCTTGTAACAAAAATGTTGATGTTAAGTGCAAGTACACACAATGACTATCTTAGAGACAGCAGCAAAAATAGAGGTGCTACATCCTATTGATCTTCTGAGGAAATTATTTTAGTAAAGCTATATGCTTGATGCTGATATATATAATTTATTTTTGTCAAAAAGGATGTATAACTTGAATATGGTACAAAGACAAGACAAAATTTCTGCAGCTGCAATATATTATGACAGACCTCTTAAAAACACTCCATGCCACATGCTTGGCCTCTGAAATAGTGATCAGGTTAACCCAGGTCATGATCAAAATCAAACATTTTGAAAGAAACATCTGAGCTAGTGCTAAGACAATATCTAGGGCTTATCCACCGCAAACCATCCATCAAAATCTAATTCACAATCAAAACCCACATCAATGCCACCAAAGAAAGCTACCAATACTAATTCATCACCAAGGCCTTAGTTAAACATGCAGCTGTGTACAAGACCACATGTGACAGACATCCCCCTCTAAACATCTGCTAACCCCTCCTTCACAAATATTTACGTGAGGAACTGCCCTGATGCTAATGAGCCTCACTGATGCCCACTGGCGAGGATTATGGGCCTGCAGATTGGCTTTTAATAAACTCCACATGCCGGAAATGCATTGCTTTGAAATGCTCTTCTGCTTAAAATCTCATGGGCTTTATGCTTTTACTGTATGTGCTGCACCTCAGGGACTGATATACATTCTGCTACACTCACAGATCAAGAGTGAAGTGACCAGACATTGCTCATTTCGTGCTGACTTTCCAACTGTGAGCTCTGTGGTCTGGAAAGCTCATTGAAGGGCTGCTGAGAGATGGCTAGCAGGGGATGAGCCTGGTGGCCTGCGACTGGGTTTGTGGCCAAAGTAAACTATCCGTGAGGCATGCGGCATCAGCAGACTGATATACACCACAGTCAGGCATTACTCAGTAGCTCTGGAGTTCCTCACCCACAAAAAATAACCTTATTCTATAATTATTATTTCCAAAGTAGTATTCCAGGTAGAAGCATCTGAGATCACAATATTTTTTTTATGTTTAATTGCAATGTAAATAAGCTGCTACTAAGATCTAGGGCCATTTGCTCTGTTTGCTCTGTTTATTTGCTCTGTTTGTGCCAGAACAAAACCTCTCTTGCAAGCTACATGACATAGAAAAATATATGCTCTGTATGAAACAAAGAAGCATGTCATGCTTAAATTGAAGTGTTAACTGAGATTTCTTTGTAATAATTCTGAAAATTACTAATTTCTGAGTCGAAAATATTTCTAAGCCCTTTTTTGCATTGTTGTTTGTTTATACTAATCTGCCAGAAAACTAGCATTTACCAGAAGAAATTAGACCAGTATTCAACCGAAATGTTCACCTATTGTTTGTATAGTGGTTATCTCTATTACCAAGGTAAAACAAATCATATTTAACCTAAGCTGTGAATGTGAATTTGTAGTCTGAATTGAATGTAGTGATAAATATTTCTACTGAGTTATTCCTTGCAAGCTGCACACTAAAACAAACTGACAGTGTGAGCTGTGTAGTCTGATTCATGAACAGACTCATGTGAGTTGATTCTTTTAGTCTCAGGAGTCATTAGTTTAAACCTGTGTGATAAAATCTTCACTGAATCCATCAGAGTGTTTACTGAAAATTACTTACTGAAAATTACAGTTTCTTTCAGCGATGTCCATCTCAAATGCAGCATTTTTGTGTACTGAAGGTTTGTGAAATCAATTGTAAATCAATGTCATTAATAACTGGTGGTTTGGAACAGACCCACTGCTAAGCCCTGCCGACACATTTACCTACCTGCATCCGTACTCTGACTGTCAAACACAGAGCATAAGTGATCGCACTTGAGTGAATTACCTCAATAAATGCTTAGTAATATCTGGATTAACCAAGCGATTCCACTGTAATTGGCAATAAATCAGAAGGCTATTCAAACATGAAATTGTTGTTTTAATTGGATGATAGTGTGAAGAGCTGAATATATGATGATTTTCTATGAACAGCTTGGATCTCCTGTGGTTTTGACCAGTGTTGGGGGTAACGCATTACAAGTAACGCGAGTTACGTAATAATATAACTAGTAAAGTAACGCATTACTTTTTTAGTTTACAAGAAAATATCTGAGTTACTTTTTCAAAAAAGTAACGCCAGTTACTTTTTTTTCCATTTATTGACTGACAGAGCGCTGTGTGAACATTAGAGATGCGCGGATGAGCTCAAACATCACCCGAATCCGCTGCTTCAAATAAATTATCCGCCCGCCACCCACCCGCACCTATATTTTTCTCTGATTTAGACAACCGACCCGACCCGCACCCGATCGTCACATTACAATGATTCTAATTAGCCTAATTCTTAGTTTTGCATGATGATGTGATGAATGGATGGTTCATTTTTAACAGCAGATTCAGTGATGTGAGAGCTGATCTGCACATCACGTCTGCCGTGCATTACGGCTCCACCGGAGCTGGTCACGGTCGCTCTAGTCAAGTCAATGCTTGTGTTTATACCCATAGATATGTATATCTGGGGGAAATAGTAAAGAGATATTTGAATTATTTATTAATAAACTAGTGTTTTCTGTGTCAGTGTCGCAAAGATGAAGATGATGATCTGACTCGCCATCTCCTCATGGAGCAGGCCTTTAGAGAAGTGCATCTTCACAGTTATAATGAAAGAGTTTTTGTTTTCGATTTGATTTATTTCGTTAAGTAGTAATTTAAAGCTTTCTATAGATATATTTATCATGTCTGTGAGGCATGTATTCGCTGACTTTCGGTTCATTTTTGTGAACTCCTGTTCAAGATGAGACAGTGCATCATTGTTTTCTTTATTTTATAAAATTATTTTATACTGTATATTTTATAAAAAGTTTTGTTGATATTGCAGCCCAGGCTCATTGGAAATACGTGCCTCTACATACATTTCTGCAACCCCGTAATTATGTACTTTACTGCACGTTTCCCGGCAGTTTCAAAGAGAAATGTCCAGAGAGGGGCACTAAAACACACGTTTATCACTGATGACCGTGTACGTTTTATTACGTTGGTACAGGCACGTATTGCAGCGTTTTTATTATGCTGATTGAGGTACGTTTTGCGGCCATTCAGAATTCAAATATCCGGTGAGTGTCGCTAAAGATTAATGCTCTATCATGTTGGAAATATCCCCTACACCAAACCCAAATCTAAACCTACCCGATAGTGTTAACAAATGCAAAAGTAATATAAAAACGTATTCGCTGACGCAGCCATACTATTTTAACTTCCTTATGAGGATCTGAGTTGTGTAGTCGTACCGTAGTTTCACAGGGATTCGTACCGGAGCTCTTCATCACCTAAGGGCAACACCGTGTCGCATGAACTACCGAGGAAATCTACTAGAATAGAAAACTCATGCATATGAAGCTGTATATATGACGACAACATTCAAAAGTATCAGTTTTCAAATCGTGCAGGATGTTAAAATTGTTTTGAAGTCATAACATAAAATTCTGCAACTAATTGTGTGAAAATTAGCCTTTATTAATCAAAAATATACCTGTAAATGATACTTTTGTATGAAAAAGAATAAAAGTTGTCAGAGTTTTACTGCCTCTAGTGTTCATTTCAACTGGAAACTGCAGCGATTTGTATGTATAGGTACGTTTTTTCAGTTTTGCAGAAATGTATGAATAGGCACGTATTTCCAATGAGCCTAGGTTGCGATATTGTGAGTGTGCACAAATAAAAGTAGACCCTTTACAGTTCCGAATGATGTATTACTCTTTATGAGCAAAAATTACGGCGTAAGTTGTTTCCACTGAAAAAAATGCAATTGATTGCACTGGTGCCTCCATGTCCTGCGCTTTATCTTCCACTCTCCGCACAAACTAGGATGCAGCGCACATTTATCTAGGTTTAACGTTTAAACATTGTTATATGCTTGAACTGTTTTAGTATATCTAGATTTGATTTTAGGCAAGTCGTGATGATTTGAGAAGGCTAAATTGATCAGACATAATGATCAGCCTGCCGGTCTGCCGCTGGCCGCTTGGTCGTTAGCCTACTTTAAGAAAGAAAAAAAACTTAATTAACGAACAAAAAAATGCTCCAAACGTTTTTCTAAATTAACTTAATAAAAAAAAAATGAAACGAAATCTAGTCACTTTGCCATTACATACAAAACTGAACAAATTTTAATAGCTGAAACAGTATAATATAATACAACCGCCATCTGCGCATCACCAGTGAACATGCTGTTACTGTAGTTCTAGACTAAATGTGAATGTGCATTAATTCATCCCACTAGCAAAAAACAGATTTAGTATTCATCAAAATGAATTAAAACAGTGAAATGCAATCTCAGAATATGACGCAAACCTGCAATAATATGTTAAACAACACAAATGTATCTATTCCCATTTTATTAACCAATGTCTTTGCTGCTGACCTTTGATGATCCAGTTCAACCATACTAATAAGCAAAAATTACTTTAGATAAACTAACAATCGTGCTTCATTTTTTTTGTGCTGAAGAGTGTTGAACCTTCTCCTGCGTTCTACTTTACACACGTGAATTTGCTTTTCCTTCAGCCTGAGGTTTATTCATTACCTTTTTGATACAGAAGGGCTTTTACATTTGCTATAAATATAACTTATTATATTAAAAACAATCAAGCCCTGCTCATATTTAAAAAGAAATGCTTAGCAAAAAAATGCTTGTAAAAGTAATGTAACGCATTACTTTCCATAAAAAGTAACTAAGTAACGTAATTAGTTACTTTTTTAGGGAGTAACGCAATATTGTAATGCATTACTTTTAAAAGTAACTTTCCCCAACACTGGTTTTGACATCATTCCATTGCAACATTTGTCATGAGTGTGCACCTCACTTGCATGCCACAGTGTATATGAATGCGGGTCAGTTTAAGAGTGTCAGCCATTCAGACGAGTATCTGATACAGACCACATTTAAAATGTCATAAGTCACACCAAAAAAAAAAAAAATCTAAATTAAAAGGAAGTTCTAGATGTGGGCCACATTTAATGTGTCTAGAAAAAGGCTGAAAGGAGTACAACAGACAGTAGTATTACAGTATTGTACTAGTATAATGTTTACATTGCTGGACTTGATTAAAGTTGGCCTGGTTCACAGCTGGCTTGCTGGAAGCTGGTCAAGATGAGCAACACACTAACCACAAAAAAAAAAAAAAAAAAAAACCTTTACCAACACAAATGCTATTTATCTCTCATATATATATATATATATATATATATATATATATATATATATATATATATATATATATATATATATATATATAATTCTCATTTAACACCTTCCTCATCCAACCATAACGGGAATGGACAGAAATGCAAGTTTGATTAAAATTTTCTCAGGAACTCTTGACCCATGACAGCACTGAACTGCCAAAGTCCTTGAATATGCTGTCAAGAGTGTCATTTCACAAGTGAACTTTAATCTGGCTGCTCACCAGATCTTTCCCAGACACAGGAAACTAGGAACTCCCAATATATTCCTGATAACATCGCCTTTCATTTCAAAGTATGCAAGTGCTAGGATGGAAATTGGAGGAAGGGTAAACTCCAACCATTCCGCAGACAATCCAGCATCCCCATCTATCAAGGGAGGTCAGTTTAACAGTGCCTGACACTGGAAAGCAGACGTGGGAGATGCACAGCACTGAGATACAATCCCATGCACACAAATCACATCCATGGCACTTATTAAACTCTCATCTCAAGTTGCAAAGCATTTAGTAGTATCAATGGAGCATTGAAACTTTGCCTCTCTTAAATTATTTTAATTGAAAACAGGCAACACACACATACAAACTCACCTGGCATCACGCTCCAGAGAATCCAGAGTAGGTGGGTCCAGTAGTACTCCATGTGCGTGTGCGAGAGGGATACGTGAGAGAGTGTGCGTTAGTGTATGCGTGTGTGCGCGTGCGTAAGGATGGAATATCCTGACAGTGCTCTCTCCTGTACACCCGGCTCTGATTGACTCTACTGCTCCTAAAAACACTCTATATCTGAAGCAAGGAGGAGGGGACTGTGGCCAAACTAAAAGGAGGTGCTCATTCAGCCAAAAGACAGATCTTCTCTCTTTTTCTTTCTCTCTCACTTCCTCCCTTCCTATTTTTGTCTTTTCATCTGTCTGTCCATCTATACTTGATTTGGGTCACTCTGTTATGAGCTCATGCATTGCTCTTGAAAATGCTTTTTGTGATGAATCTGGAAATCCAGGTTTTAGGGCTCACTGTACATCACCTCTATGGCACAAACTGATCTTCTGTAATCTTCTAATTTGCTTAACATGCAGTTTAAACTGTATACATTCGGATAGATGCCCTCTGTCTTGATTGATGCAGAGATTTGTGGTTAACATAGCTGCATGTTACCATATAAAGACCACTGACAAACTCTCAGCAGAACCTCAGACAACATCCAAACCACATGACCCAAGCATATAATTATAGATTATATAATAACTAATACTGATGTTCTGGCTGCTCCAATATTGAAATATGGCCCACCTCCATTTCAACTTGACCTTGACAATAGCAAAACCACACTTACTAAGATTTGGTCAAAATGAACATGCAGTGTAAATGTAATCTTGTACACTAGTAAATGACCGAACACATAATTTTCTGTTTATAAAATTCATAAGACAATGGCAAGTTTTCTATGAGCAAATATCTACCTCAAAATTGCGGAGTATCACTGTACTATCCACAATAATAATAACATTATCATTGTCAGGCCTTTTGCAAATACACACAACTTGTGTAATTAATTGGATCATGGTGTAGATTAAAAAAAAAAAAATCTGTTTTTTTTATAAGAATTCAGCCTCCAACGAGATGTAAAACATCTGATGAACATTGAGCTGATTCTATTTTAAACATAAGCGACCAAAGAAATGGGTGCTGCTTTCATTAAGAGTACTTAAAAAGTCATCTTTCTTTCCTTTCATCAGATGTTTCTATCAAAGCCAAGCATTATAATTTGCAGTATAATTCACCCTCTTTGCAAATGAGGCAGCTGGGAATTATGTTCTTTCAAATTCTGCAGAGGAATGCGTAGTCAAACCAGAGAGCTTGTTAGTTACTCCAACAGACAGATGCTGATGCATAGGAAGAGAAAGTGTGAGACAGAGAGATATTTAGGCTATTCATACACAGACATACAAATATTGATATAGTGAGTACATCTGAACTCTGTTCTGAGTGTGAATACATCAACTGATTCATCAGCCAATACTGACTGTAGTATAAGCGCAGATGAACAAAGCAATGTGTTTACACTCATTATGGGCATCTTTGTCTGATGGCCTGTATATGAAGACATCAAATACACATCTTTTTTATGATTCATAATTCCATTCAGCATTCAGAATATGAATCCACAACAGGTATTTATTTGATCCAATGAAACTGAAAATTCTGTTTAAAACTGGACTAACAAAATGAATCATGCAGTGAGGAAGGGAAGTAAATTAGTGAGGAAGTTTCATTTATAGTATATATGGATTTAAAACGGATTTCCTATCCCTACTAAGGGCCATATCAATGAAAATATAAAGTATCTAATTAAGACTTCTTATCAAAACAGATAAGGAACAACTCAGTTTCTTCTGACTCCTCTTGCAAATTTCTGTCCTTTGCTAAGACAAGCCGATGAGGAATGAAAAAGTGGGTAAATGGATAGATGGATAGAGAAGAGGCTATTTGGTTACACAACACAACATGAGGCAGCTTTTACCAGTATCGTGAGGTTGTAGCTCATAGCTCAAGAATCCCCACTGTCAGTTTGCAAAATGTCAACAGTCCAAACAAATGATAAATTAAAGAGGAACCTGCAATTAAAATTAAAGTCTAATTCTTTCTCTCAAAAGAGGATAGGGGCCTGAGAGGGAGCTGGGTTGCTTCACTCACTGTTTCCACATGGAAGGAAAATGCTTTCGTTCATGATGTTGAGCTACTGACCAAAATTGCCATGCCAATATTTAAAGTCAGAAAAGAATTCAGTAAGAGGGACTAACATATAGAATGGACTGCAGAAACCAATTTTTGAGAAGTTGTTTTTACTGGAAATCATACTTTCATTTCTTCCAGCTAAACATGGGGGTCCTGAACCCCTTTTTGAGGAGAGGTTGGAAATCAATACATATCCTCTGCAGGAGCAACACTTACCTCATGACCACAAACCTTCTACCAGCAGTAGCAACTGCAAACAATTATCTCAATAACCACCACATTACCTGCTGCATGATGTATGACTGACTATTTAGAGAAACACAAGCCGAAAAATAAAGCCAGTAACAATCATTGTTGAACTTATCAGAGTTAAAGCTTACAATGCAAATGTCATTAGTCAACAATATCAGGCCTTCCACATCTCCATCATGGTTGCAGCTGATAGAGAAATAATGGACTTGCACTCTTGTGCGGATGGATTTGGCAATATGAAATAGTAATAATAATAATAATACTGATAGTAATAATAATAATAATAATAGTAATAAGCAGAAACTGCTTTAATCACAAGGAAATTCAACGTGATTATATACTTTTTTTTGTTCATTTCCATAAGTCCTTATTTTGAACGTTGCATATATATATAGACAGACAGATAGATTGATTCTTTTTCTCTCGATAAAAATGAATACAATTTTTTTTTTGCCATATTTTGGCGGTCACATTTTCCTTTCCTTTTAGCCTGATTGTGTTGGCAAGAGCATATAGCAATGTCAGTGACAACCCTGCTGTGGACAAACCCTAGAAGTCACCACAGTGTCAAGTGCCAGTCAGATTAAACCAAATCTGGACTCCTCAGCTGTTTCTGTATGATGTCGCTCAAAACATGGCAACCACAGTCAATAATGCTGAACTGTGGTAATATCTGAATGCCAAACTCCTGTTCTGTTTGGTTGCCGTTCTTTCCACTTCCAGAATTTAAAATAGAAACTGTCAGAGAGCAGATGATGGTTGACCTATACAAAATGTAAATTTTCCACGATTCTGGTAAATAACATTGTGAATTCGCCAGTATGGGATCGACACATACATTTAGTCAATTGCCATAAAGGATTTTTAGAATCAGTCTTGAGAAAATAGCATATGACGGAGATTGTTCTTTCAGCTTTTATATAACATGAATACTCCTTCATTAAATACATATCACATTAATCTATATGACATGACTCTCTAAACCCCAACATAAATGTGACCCTGGACCACAAAACCAGTCTTAAGTCGCTGGGGTATATTTGTAGCAATAGCCAAAAATACATTGTATGGGTCAAAACTATAGATTTTTCTTTTATGCCAAAAATTATTAGGATATTAAGTAAAGATCATGTTCAATGAAGATATTTTGTAAATTTCCTACTGTAAATATATCACAGCTTATTTTTTGATTAGTAATATGCATTGCTAAGAACTTTATTTTGACAACTTTAAAGGTGATTTTCTCAGTATTTTGAATTTTTTGCACCCTCAGATTCCAGATTTTCAAATAGTTATACCAATGAAATATTGTCCTATCCTAACAAACCATACATCAATGGAAAGCTTATTTATTCAGCTTTCAGATGATGTGTAAATCTCAATTTTGAAAAATTGACACTTATGACTGGTTTTGTGGTCCAGAGTCACAAATGTGTTCGTGAATCATATGAAATCATCCTAGGAATCAGAGATTTTGTGGTTAGGCCATAGAAGCATGAGTCAACCAATCAGACATGCAGAGTGTGATGTGTTTGGCCGTTTGACTGACAGGCAACGTTCAACTGGAGGAATTCGGTGGTTTGGGCAAAGACGCCAGTGTCCTCGCACTCACTCGCAAGCTGTGATGAAAGCTTTGCTTTCCCAATATACAATATTTTATCAAGAGCTCAACTTCTGTAATCTCGGTATGCTAAAACCCGAATCAACACTCTCGCTGTGTTGAAATCCAGCGGTTTGGACTGTATATCGTGATCTAATAGCCATTTGCATTCCAGCTGCTCTTCTCTCTCCATGAGATCTGCCATTAAAGGGCTATTTTTGCTGGTTTTGCTGTTCACTTCAAAGACAAACTATGACAGAACTACACAAATAAACAGGCAAGTAATACTGATGAAAAACGATGTGAGATTTTCATTGCTTCTAATAGTGTCAGAGTTCCTTTAAGGACGCAGCAGTCAAGGTCAGGTTTGATGGTTGATTTGCGGCTTTGTTCTTGAATGAGTTTACACTGAGCAGAAACACATTTGCTAAACTTTGATTTGTTGTTCTGGAAACCATAGGCACAAAAATGACGTCTACAGACAGTCATCTCAGTTCTGTGCTACTGTTCCATTAACAGTAGCGCTGAACTGGACGCCATCCACAGTCAAAAATAGTAGCTTGGACATTTTATGATGTGCGAGAGATTGAATTGCACCTGCAGGATTAAGAGTGAATAATTTAGAGTTTTTTCTATATTTTTTGGGGGGTCCACATGTATTTCCATCTAAGCAGAATGCAGCAATTCATTTTAAGAGTGGAGGTTTAAATGAACTCACTTCCCAGAGATGTTCTGACTCATTATTTTTTTATCCTGTAGATTAATATACACTTGGGGGGAAAAAGAAGATTGTTATCTTAAGGAGCTATTTATTCCTGATGTAACCTTTAAAAATAACTTTCAATGGTGTAACATGATGAGGTCAAACTGATCTCTATTGAAAACATAACTATTTGTACTCAAAATCAAATTGATTTGTACACTGTAAAAAAAAAAAAAGTTGAGCCAACTTAAAATTAAGGCAACCAGCTTCAGCAGATTTTTGAGTTTTCTCAACTTATTGTTTTAAGTTTATACAACAAAAAGTTGAGAATCTGCTACAAAAATTAGTTGAGAGAACTCAAAAATCTGCTGAAGCTGGTTGCCTTAAAATTTAAGTTGGCTCAACTTTTTTTGTTTTTACAGTGTAGGAAAACAAATGTTTTCAGGGAAAAAAAACTATTAATGAAGGTCCACTCCTAACATAAATCTAACCCTCAGTGGAGTGTAAGATCGTACAAAACATACAAATGAGGCTGTATGATTTCATAAGAATTCGACAACAGTTCACCAAAATGTAGCTACAAACTGCTAAAATGCAAATGTAAACTGCAGAAAGCTATGAAAGCTACCCCCAAAATGTAAAATTATCCTTTAAAATGCAAACTAAGTTCACATATGCTCCTTAAATATATTGGCAAGATTATCAAGGATCATGTTAGACATTTTTTCATAATGAGCAAGTAATTAAAACTCTTGTGTAGAAAATAAATCAGTAAACTGCACATCACTTGAATAAATAGCTTCATTATGTTCACTCTCTAACCAACTGCCCTGGAAACTGCTTTGATCTGCACTACATGATATTCCCACAGTTTACACTGTTTATATTTGTGCATCATGCTGCTTTTTCAAAATCTAAGTCTATCACTTACAATGTCTGAAAGAACTAACAGAGAATTCTTGCCATTATGGAGGTCTGTTTTACTCTTGGAGCACCAAATTGTCAAAAGTGTCATAAAATCTTGATATATCTGATGGAACTTCTCCATCTTTCGAGTGCCATGTGCCAAGACCCTTTAACTCCCTCAGTCCTCACTGGTTTTATTATTGCACATGATGTGGTTATTCACATAAGAATACTGCTGAGAGAATGGCGAGCGGTTTAATTGTAAGCAGGGCAACAGTGTACCAATAGAAATGCTCATATAATGTGAAAAATGGCAGAGGCCTTTAATATAAATACTGAAAGCAAGCGAGCAAATGGTCTAGCCTGAGCAGTGAGTCATTCTTACTTTTCCAGATATCTGGCATCTGAGCTGACTGGTGCTCAGAGCCAGTAGCAACATCGGGAGATGTGGAAACTGAAACCGCACATGATTTGCACCACGTAACACACACATGAACACGCACAAAGTTCTCAAACATGCAAACAAATGCACAGACATGGAGACACACAACCATAAACCGACCAGGGACAATACAGCTCCGTTTAACGTTGCGATTTATAACCACACCACCTAACAAATTATATACGCAGGTAAACTCAGGGTACACATTAAACCACTGGACTAACGAAATCCCTGACACCATAAATTCACAATTCCAACACTGTCATCTACTGCAAAACAAGGAATTTGTGGACAGAAGCTGTCCTTTGTAACCTTTAAGCTGCAAAAGTAATGAGTTCTGAGGCTGAGCTTTGGCCTTGGTTTGCTCTAGCTTGAGTCAGCCCTTCAGTGGCCGCTCGAACACAGGCAGTTGTTTCAACATCGACCAATTAGCTCATAATGTGGTCTAAAATCACCCAATGCCTTGTGCGTGCCTGCTAAAGGGAAATGCTCTTGTTTCATAGAGCTTCCGCATCACTTCATATGAAACGGAATGGAAAAATGTAAAAGAGGGGGAAAATCATATCTTTCTTTTCTCCTGCATCACCATGGAAAACCCAAAGCTCCGTCATTTCCAGCATGTAATTATTAGGTTTGAGGAGCCTTATACGTAATTATTTATTTCAGGGTTGACCGCTTAAACGCCAAACTGAGCCCCTGTGAGCAGGCCCTGTAAATGCATCCCATATGATGACATATTAGCAGGAGAAAGTATAATACTTCTTGTGGCTGAGAAGATTTTTGCAGTAATAACGCAGTCATTTCTTTCTCGCGTAAATGTTTTTGTTGTCCTCTTATTTCCTAGCAATACAGTCATTTAAAGGACATTTCACTCAGTAGCAAGTGGAAACATTGAGACCCTTATCATCCCCGGTGCTCTGCAATTAAAGGGATAGTTCACCCAAAATTGAAAATTCTGTCCTTAATTACTCACCAGTTCCATTCATCTCCGGAACACAAATTAAGATATCTTTGATGAAATCTGAGAGTTCCTGACCCTCCTTAGACAGCAATGAAACTACCACGTTCAAGATCCCGAGAGGTAGTAAGGACATTGTTAAAATAGTCCATGTGGCATCAGTGGTTCAACTGTAATGTTATAAAGCTATGAGAATACTTTTTTTGTGCAAAGAAAACAAAAATAACAACTTCATTCAACAATTCTTCTCTTACGTGTCAGTTTTCGAATCGCGTTCACAAGAGTACCACAATGAACATGCGTGGAGACACTGTGGCTCAACTGAAATCGTTGAATAAAGTATTCAACAAAGAGTATTCTAGCTTCACAAAATTAAGGTTGAACCACTGATTTCACATGAACTATTTTATCAACGTCCTTACTACCTTTCTGGGCCTTGAACGTGTCAGCTGCATTGCTGTATATGCAGGATCAGAAAGCACTTGGATTTCATCAAAAATATCATAATTTGTCTTCAGAAGATGAAAGAAGGTCTTACAGGTTTGGAACGACATGAGGGTGAGTATTTTTTGGGTGAACTATCCCTTTAACATTAAAGGAAAGTATTAAATGAAAACTAAATGAGAACATTTTTGTTAACTAAAAAACATTTTCATGACTCCAAAACTCATTTGAATAAAAAAATGGCCATAAATTAATTTATTGTTTTGTATTATAAAACTTGAAAACTTTACATTAAAAATGGAAAAACTGTTAAACATTTTTAAATTACACAAGTTAATGCATTAACTTTAGCAGCAATACAAATACTTGAACTAAAATAAAATAAGAGTAAAACTAGAAAAATTAAACTTTAAGTAACAAAGTAACCGAGATAAAACCAACAAAAAAACTAAGTTGAAAAGGCGAATTGAAAATAAAATAGAAGTAAAACTTAAATATCAACCCAGCATTAAGCACATAGAGCTCAACTTCTCATTCCCACAAACACTGTAACTGATCTAATCCAATATACTATAAAAAACTAAAACAAAGGCGGTTTTTCTCATGAGAATCTCCAAAAAAAAAAAAAAAAACTGAGCTATTTGTGAGGATGGGAAGTAAACAGTGAGTACTTCCCTGTTTACCGCTTGCTTCTCTGATGTTTGGTCAGGTCAAGGGTTGCTGGACAGACTTCAGTGAAATTAGCCGCCTTTTGATCCTACAGTGACCATTTACAGTAACAAGACATCATCAATAATGTGGGCATGCACACATTTCAAAGTGCAAATACAATCGCCCTTTAAGGAAACTATAAAATGGAAAATCACAATTTCAGATTTTTTCCTAATGTGACTTAATCCCTTAAAATAGATTTGTGCTTTCTGCTTCATCAGCTTGTATGATAATCACACCCAGAAAGTTATGGTTTCATTGCAAGTCATTTGTCAGGAATGAACAAGCCAAGGATTAAGCACTCAACAATATCAGTTTCCTGGACCTAAGGCACAGACACCGCAGAAATTGCAAATATGCTATGAACAGAAGTGAAAATAAACACATAATTGCTCTACAAATGGGTATGACTCACTTCCTAAGTCTTTCGAAAAGGTCTGGAAATATCGCATGGGCATCTTTACAAAGAGTACTGAAATATAGCTGGACGGCTGGGTTTGGATCCGGCCAAACAGCTGGGGACCTGGAGCGAGTGTTCAGCTGGAAATACCAGCTCAGATTTTCAGCCGGTTGATTTTACATACTGCTTGGCGAATTAGAGGTAAAGATTATTCCAGAGGCATAAAAGCACCACTCCATGGAAAGAATGGAAAATCCCACAATGCCTGTATTGAATACAGGTGACCTATATGTTAAAGTAGAAACACATTATCTGAGCATATAAATGGCACAAATTATCCATTTTCCAGCAGAGCAAAAGTCAAGCAGAACATAAAGATTTATTTTCAATCCTTCTGCCCTAGTGAGGGAATCATCAGAAACTTCCTGTCAAACATTTCAAAAATACAGGATCTGTTTGGATAGTCATCTGAAAGTATATTGACATTGTCTAAAACATTCACAAGATGTCTCATAAGGTCTACATATGGGCATTTTCCTGACATAGGTGTATAATTGGTCCACAGATGTGATGAAGGATAGATATGATAAACAAAAAAAAACAAAAAAAAAAAAACAGTGTGTTCTTGCTGAAGCATCTCTTTCTCTGATGGTGTTAATGATTTCATTAGCTGGGGTCAGTTATAATGACTGAACTATGGTATTAACAGTAAGGATTTTCTCTATTGGACCAGTTGTCTTAAAACATTAATCAATTTTATCGTTTAGCAATGTATTTATATGTTTATATTTGCTAGAAATAATATTTGTTATATATTAAAAATAAAATTTATTACATATTACATTTCATACATACATGAAACCTGAACATGAGTTAATTAAAAATCTTAATTATTCCAAACTTTTGACCAAAACACTTGCTAGAAAACTATGCCATATGATGCAAAACATTACTGATTGGTTTGTAACATCCTTTTATGCGATTTCGACAAAACCTCAAATTGGCTATGCTTATTTTTGAGCCCTGTCAACTCAATTTTGTTTTTATTTATTTTTTAAAATAAAATATTCCATTGTACCAGATTCATTAGTGTCCAAATTTGCCTATCTCTAAACTTTATAACTGAGTAACCCTCAAATGAGCTTTTCCATTTTTCTCTGGTCTTTATAAATGTTTGGCACTGTGCAATCCTGCGACTTATCCCACAGACAAACACACGTGGTGAAGGAAACATCATCATGCTTTGACAGCTTGACACCAGCATGTTCTTTTATAGACTTCAGTAGAATTTCCTCTTCTTTCATTCTAATCTCTGGTTTGTTAATAAAGCTTTGCAGTCGAAGCTCCATGCACCTCTGTGAGAGGTGTAAGCACGCTCACAAAACTGCTATAATTGAAGCAAGACCACTGGACTCATGGTTAAAGCCTCATTGTGCTTCAGAGTTAAGGTACCTGACAGACCACACACACACACACACACACACACACAGTAGGCCACATATTGTTCTTTGGATTGTCAGTCTCACAAAAGACACACACACATGAAAGTGCTGAACTTTGTACGCACACAGTTCCTGGCACTGGATCAGCCCAGCATATAAGCTTAACCAAATATTAAATGCATAGATAAATGGATCTCTGACCACATCAAAGCATTTGTGACCACTGAGTTCAGGACTAAACTATTACAATTTACTATCACATTTAAGCATTTGAAAGCAGTCACACTTTGAAATATGAGCAGCATATCCATAAAAATTGTCTATTCATTATGCTGCCACAGCATACTCAATGCAATGTGAGATCATTTAGTTCTTGTGTTATTTCTCTTGTACAGTTATTTTTACAGTAATTCTAAATATTTTTCTATAGAAGAAATTATTGTATTTTTTATAAATGATACCCTGAGGGACACGTAATGCTTACGCTCATATAATGCAATAACTTAAACATCTAAAAACTACCATTGCTACCATTTTCACATATGTGCAGTGAATCAGTTAAATATGGCATGCAAAATCATGTAATTCTTTATGAGAACATTACATGATGTTTAAAGCTTGTCTAAAGTTATCAGCTAGTGAGATGGCTCTATTTCCAGACAGCCAGTTAACCCTTTGGAGCAGCAGCAATAACTCACCAGAATAAGCCTGTAATGATGTGACGGGTTAACAGGCTAATGTCTTTATGAGGGGAAAATGCCACGTGTGCAATGCAAACCTTCATGTATCACTCTGAGGAAACATGCAGGGAGAGTTATGGTGGATGTGGGGGGTGGAGTCACATGGTTTCCTTCCACTTGTAATGTTTTAAAGGTGCAGATCTATATGGGTGAACTTATATAGTAGGGAATAAAATCTTATAAATAGGATTGCTGCAGCTCAATACAACACTATATAGAAAGGTCAAGGTCATGTGTGCTTATAACTTTTCTGACTCATTAAGAGCTTTTAGCACTAAAGATTTTAAAAACTGTGAATAAAAGTGTTTTAATTGTACTGAATGTGCACTTGCAGTGTACTTAAAACATTAAAAGTATATAAAAACTGTAGGCTTACTTGGAGACAAAATAATACTAATGAAATAAATGGCCAGTTAAGTATACTTAGGGTGTACAGTATATTTTTCTGACTGTTCTGACTGTAAAAATTTTACTTCAGAATACATTTTAAATCATTGTTTTAATAATCTATTGTGGTGCTTTAAGGAAGCACACTTCTTTTGACGTGACTAACATACTAAAGCACATGTACTGTACTTGACTGTAATTTTAACTGTAGTGTGGTATTTTATATAACACTCAAAGTAAATACTATGTACTAAATACTAAGTACTAAACTGTAACTTCATCTCTATAAATATATAATTACAAATATATTTAAATACATGACATGCAAGTTTTAAAAGAAATAACATTACGAATATCTTTGTTTACCATAGAGTATTTATAAGTATTTATGATGTACTTATGTGTACTGGGTATAAAATATACTTAATCTTATATACTTATTTATTTATTTTTTTTTACTCAAAAAGCACTCACAAATGCAAAAAGTTCAGCTAACTGCATTTAATATAAATTTAAAATATAATACATTTTCATGCAATAAACATGCATTTAAGAGTCTGAAAACATAACATTCATTTTGCAGTTCTTTTTTAAGTATATTATTTCTGTAAAAGTAATCTTTTTAAAATATTCTAAATACCATATCCAGTTCAATAGCTAGTTCATCCAAAAATTCTGTCATCATTCACTCACTCTCATGTCATTTCAAACCCATATGTCTTTCTTTCTTCTGCAAGAACACAAATGAGGATATTTTGGAAAATGATTCAAATGTTTGCATCCATACATTTTTGAGTGAACTTTCCCTTTAACACTTTAAAGTTTTGCTATAATTTTCCATATTCTCTGTTACACCTTATTCTTTTAGTTTGTATTCCGTAACGCCATCAGTTCATCAGCTACTCTCCTGTCTCCTTCCTGGAGGCCCTTACTTTTTCCCTTCACCCCTGACTTCAGAGGAAGTGGTTTCTGTGTAGACAGCGTGTAGCTGGAACATTGTGTCATGTACATGGGAAGCTGTAACCAAAGAAGTGCACATTAAAAGTTCCACTAGAGTAACACTTTCTGTACAGACAGATCTGGTGGACATTCAAGCCAGAATTGGGGGTCTGCCTTGAATCTCACCATAAGTACGTGAGTGTGTGTCTGACTTAGGCAAAGTGTATAATACTGACTCCTAGTTTAACATTCTGCTAGTGAACAGAGCACTGGGAAATATCCTGCCCCCTGCTGCACATGAACACACATTAAACTACACTTCCAACTTTAAGTTCCTGTAAAGCCTCACTTTCCAGATCCAGTCAAAATCATAAAGAGGTATTTCAGGCATGAGCAGATAAGATATTTACTGCATGTTGGGGTCTTATCTCTGCTTCTGTAGGTATACAGTAATTCCAGTAACTAGGGCTTCTTAAGTTCAAAAGCATGGCTTATCTCAATCATTTGTCCTCATTGCTTTAATGAGTAAATTTTATTTACACTGCATGCATGGACAAATTTAACTTTAATGTAACTATCAGGACAATGTGGCCTTTAAATGGAATTTCCCAGCATTATTCCAAACATCAGAAATAATCACCATAACTGAGCACTAAGACCTGTTTTAGCCAAGTTAGGAGTCTTAAATTAACTTAAAGGGATAGTTCACCCAAAAATTAACATTTTGTCATCATTGTCCCACCACTGTTTTCTGAAACTGCATGACTTTATTTCTTCTGTTGAACATAAAAGGAGATATTTTGTATTCCACACACGAAAGATGTGCAGTCCTGTCACAGAGGTTTGGAATGACATGGGTGAGTGAATAATAACAGAATGTTCATTTTTGGGTGAGCTATCCCTTTAAGTCATCTTAAGACAAGTTTAAGACAAAATAATGACCTATTTTTAAAAAAAGCTTTAGCATTAGGTATGACAAACTAACTATGAACTGTTTTGGAATTCTTATTCCAAAGCCATTATTTTTGTAATTGGTGACACTAGTGCAAGGAGATATATAATTCCTGGACACAGCTATCTGTTAGCATTTCCATTCATCTAAACTGTAGTTGCAAGGCTGGCAGAAACACCCTCATGACGTACAAAGTATAGGCACTGGTCAAATGTTTCATGTATGCAAATGTACACAAAAATGTGTTCAAAAGTTTTGGCTGAGTCAGATTGTTTTTAAAACAATTCAGTAAAACTGATCAAATTACACGCATCAAATTTAATTGATCATAAGTGACAATAAAGACTTTTACATTGCTACAAAAAAAAAATCAAATAAATGGTCTTCTTTTAAACTTTCTACGATAATATTGCTTTTTTACTGATTTGTCATCAAATAAATTTTGTTTGGTGAGCATAAGGGGCTTCTTTCAAAAACATTAAAATATATTTCCAACCCCAGACTTTTGAACAGTAGTGTATCTTATCAGAACACACAATTAATTTTGAATGGCTGTCAATGGTGAAAGATGTTTTTCCTTTAAAAATGGTGTAGTTACATTTACATTTATTCATTTAGCAGACGCTTTTATCCAAAGCGACTTACAACTGAAGAATACAATAAGTGATTCATCATAACATCAGATAGTTATGCTATCTACCAACAGGGCCTAACTGGTAAAAACTAAGTATGCCGCACACATGCTGAAAAGTGACGCTGATATAAAGTTCAAATTTTTCTACAAGGTTTGGTTTGATACCAAAACGTTATTTGATACTAAAATGGGGTGTGACATCATGATTGTGTACTTACAACATTTTGGCTTCATTTTTCTACAGCAGAAGGAAGTGGAGATGCACATTAAAATTTTGCTGTCATTTACTTATTGTCATTTTGTTATAAAGTTAACCTATATATGGCTTTCAACCATACAACACAAGATGTTAGCCAGAATTTTCATTGCATATTTGTGACCCTGCATCACAAAACCTGGTCTTAAGCAGCACGGGTATATTTGTAGAAATAGCCAAAAATACATTGTATGGGTCAAAATGATCGATTTTTCTTTTATGCCAAAAATCATTAGGATATTACACTGAACAAAATTATAAACGCAACACTTTTGTTTTTGCCCCAATTTTTCATGAGCTGAACTCAGAGATCTAAGACTTTTTATATGTACACAAAAGGCCT
>JAFVLL020021359.1:0-24804 GCA_021397915.2 Tor tambroides
GGTGCCTTGCTCAAGGGTCTCACCTCAGTCGTGGTCCCTGCCGGACCTGAGACTCGAACCCACGACCTTCGGGTTACAAGTCCAACTCTCTATCCATTAGGCCACGGCTGCCCCGTAATATAGAGAACAGACGTCACTAAAAAAGGCCTTAGGGAAACTCAGGCACATAAACTGGCCTATTTCCAATCAATGCAAATTGGCAATAGTCAAATTCTTTGATGGCAGTAACTGGTACAACAGGTCATCAACAAAGCCATGCTGAAACTGTGGTTATAATAAAAGAATGTATTGTATAATGTACTGTGGCAAATATTGTCTTGCAGTTTAGTGTAATTTGGAGGTTAGTTTGTCACAAAAAAATATTCACGACAACAGTTTCAAAGGAAAGTCATTTCAGAGGTGGTGGTTAGAAGTTGTTAAATTTGAATTGAATTTTCAAGAAATTGTATTATGCACTAGGGCAGTAAAAAGGAGAACATTTTGGCATAAAAGTTTAATGCATATGCATAAAAATACATCACAAAATCTTTACATTTTTGTGGGGGGAAAAAATCTGTGAAGATTAAAATGTTAACTAAAACTATTAAAATCATTTTTATTAACAGAAATAAGGCTGAAATAAAATGAATGTTAGTTGAAAAACAAACTTTAAACTAAATCAGAAATTTGCAACAAACTTGAAATACTAAAATTACTTAAACTGAAATAAAAAAAGCTAAATGTAAATTTAAAAACTAGTTAAAAATGACAAATATATTATCAAAAAATAACAAAATATAACTCAATTTATCTTAAACTTTAACTAAAAATGAAAATGGAAAATATAAAAATAAAAGCCAATTTAAAAAAAATTAATATAAATATACACACGTACACATATACACACACACATATATATATTTATATTTATATAGAGAGAGTATAAATGATAGTAAAAAAGATTCTTCTAGAATATTATAGACTATTATATTATTCAAAATTATTATAATATTTAATTAAAATTAATAACAGTACAATATTTGAGCAGAGACACATTTGGCCAAGTTTATGTTGGACAGGTTTTAAAACAATAGCGGTGGCCCTTCCCTGTCCTGGTGCATTAAGTAGGTCAGAGATGGCATGCTTTGCCCTGGGCATCCTTTGTGTTTGTTTGTTTCCTGCTCTGCACACACTTGGTCCAACAGTTGTTTCAGGCGAGTAGATGATCAAAACTCCACCAACCCCCCAGCAAGCACCACAAATACAGCATGACATGCACTGCTATGACAAATTCAGCTGAATTTTAAATCCTGCTATATGGCAAAAAAGAGGATCCACAGGCTGAGAGTGAACATGCTCCGAGTGTCTTTCTGAAAAATGAACCAGTGCTACAGACAAAAGCTGAAGGCTGAAGCTTAATAATGGATGAACTCAAGAGCATTCATCCAAAAAATACATTTATCCTTTAGCTTTGACAGCCTAGCAGAATCTGTTTGTATGGGGTTGATCTTGAGTCACAAGATCTTATTACAACATGATGACAATCTATTCAAACATTGTCTCATAGGCTACATCCACACAGCAGCAGAATACGCTCGTCTGTTTTAGAGTTGCATTCGCACAGAGTTCAGTTAGTAACCAGAGTGACAACTGCATTTCATAAAACTAAATAATAAATATCATAAATAAAATTAATAATATAGACATGTTTTGAAAAAACTAATAAGAAAAAGAAAAAGAAATCAATAAAGGAAAAAAACAAAATTACTAAAACTTTAAAAATTAAAGTGAAAAAATATAAAACTAAAATCGAATTCAAAACCAACAAAAACTATAATGATAGTGATACTAAAAATAACACCGCAGTGAAGCAGTTGTGTCAATATATTATTATACTGGAACAAATTCATGCCATGTGATGCAAAATAATAAACAAATTTGGAAAAACTAAATATGGTCAATTATGCAGTAATGGCAATATTATTATTTACATTTATGTTAAGAATATATTTTACTGACATGTTAATGTTGTCATTATTAATAAGTTTAATTTATAACAGTAATTTTAATAAATTAACACGAATATTTTTATTAACATTTATTAATATATGCTAATATAGGGCATTTTAATTTTATAATTTTTTTTTTTTTTTTGCATTAATTTCATTTTGTCTGCAGAGTCAAAATCTAAATCAAACCAACATGCATAAAAACACTAGATTTTTATGCCTGGAAACAATACCATAGAGCGGATGCCTGCAAACCACCATGAATACAAAGAGTACCTTTCTAAGAACTGCGTTTTAAACTAGGTTTTTAAAAGACTGCTCCTTCTGTTTTATATGCCATTGACCCAAATACGACAATCAGCCCCAAACACTATCTGTGTGAACAAAGCCTTGGGAGTACAGAAATAATGTCCCCGGCCAACAAACTAGATTTTTGCATTTTCTAAAGATGTTTAAAACACAACACAACTAGGATGTTGTGAAAACCATGTGTAACAGCTACGGGCCTCAGCGAGCAGCACTACATTGAGCTGCATCAACTAGAGTCTGCGTGTTTGTCTCGTTCATGATACTGGGCCGGCAGAGAAGG
The DNA here is from genome assembly GCA_021397915.2 of Tor tambroides. Taxonomy (NCBI): domain Eukaryota; kingdom Metazoa; phylum Chordata; class Actinopteri; order Cypriniformes; family Cyprinidae; genus Tor; species Tor tambroides. The sequence goes on from JAFVLL020021359.1 coordinate 2,578, forward strand.
CGTCAGAATGAGCCTGATAAACGACTCTGTTTACCCACATTTCAGCGCTCTAAATCAAACCGGCTTTGGCTGTGCTCCTACTTCTGCTGCAGGAGCCGCTGCCATTTGATTAAATCTGGAGTCGCCCCAGCACAAGCTGAAAGACAGAGAGCAATGTGCCCCAGGAGAAGACACATCACATCACAGCCTTTGTTCAGTCACTTTCACATGAGGCCGCATGGCAAGGCTGTGGCACCGAGGGCAAGGTTCAGAGGAAGCAGCCAATCGGGGCTCAGAGGCGGTCATGTGACATGGCAGTGTTTACAGTTGTAACGTGCAGCGAGGAGAGAGACATCAGCAGACAAAAGCACTGGACTCTCACGTATCAGTTGATGTCACACACAGATACAGGGACATTCCCACTTTTGAGAAGCCTGTGGAAAAATCAGAGGAGATCAGAGGTAATCCAACACTCATTCAATACAAAAACCACTGAATAACCCCGGGACACATAAAGCACTGAAACGGAGGAACAGAAATCAAATTTTACCTCTACAAGTGCTGCATCTGATGTTACTTGGCATTTGGTGGGGGCTTTTTATCCAAAGCACGCTACCAGCAGAAAAAGAGCCCCTGGAGTCGGTTAAGCGCTCGGCTCAATGGCAGTACAGTAAGAGAGCGAGATTGTGATCTCAGTAACTCTAGTTCTCGGTCACGCCTACTGGAAGCAGCAGCTTTAGCGTAACGCTGGAGAATCTGGGCTGCCAGCAGCATCGCCACTCCTGCATCATCACTTCACATGTCACTACAATAACAGGCAACCCTTGTGAGTTGTGGGCAAATATTGCTTCTCCTCTCTGCAAAGCTTGTAAAGATTTGTCACGTGATGACAAGGCAAACTTTAAAGCTATCTGCCCCTAAATTTTACACTTTTTACTAAACACAGAAATATACAATACAATACAATACATTTCAAATGTCCTGGGGTGAGTTTTTGAAAGAAGTCTCTTATGCTCAACAAGGCCGTGTTTATTTGACACAGTTAATATTGTTAAATATTATTACAATTTAAAATGATTTCTATTGTAATATATTTTAAAACGGAATTTATTTCTGTGATGCATAGCTAAATTTTCAGTAGAGATGCAGCGATCAACCGGCCAGAGACCAGAAACAGCCGATTTTCCGGTCAGTCTGCCGATTCTGAGCCGGTCTGTTTTGACGTCACACTTACGGCGACTGATAACGTATTTATATCGTGCCAGATGAGGTTCACGCAGCCTGAGTGAGTGTGAGAGAGACTCGTGCAGAAATCAAAACAAATGAAAGTTATAGATGCATACTGCGGTAGTAAAAAAAAAAAAAAAAAAAAAAACATTTATAATATATGATTTAGTTACGCAACATTACACGACCAAATGTTTCAACACGATTGCAATGTGATTTTATACAATAGTAGTTCAATAAACAAGAAGTTAAAATTAAGTGACTTACATTTTAGAAACAATATTGACTGTTTTGCTCAATTTCGCTGATGAAAATAGCTCCAATCAAAGCCATAGCAGAACTATTGTGTGTCGCCGAGCAACACAGTGGTGTTTCGTTACTGAATGAATCCGCGTTTTTGAACGAATCAAGTGAGTCAATGATTCAGTAACCCATTCATAAGACAGTAGTCACTTGCCTCGTTTATGAATGAATCAGCCCTTTGAACGAATCTGTTGAATGAGGGACTAAATGACTCATTCAAACAGTCATTTGCCGCCACCTACTGGTTTGGATTCATATTTAAAACTATCATTGTATTTTTCCCAACATTTCTTTAATTTTTTTTAAACATTAATCTTATAAATTCTTTATGCAGTCGAAATTTTGCAGTGTAAATGCATTTATGGCGCCACAGCTTCACCAAACAGTCTGTGTAAATGCATCTAAAGCCACTTCAGATGCAGCTTCTGTGTTTCCTGCAGTGGAAAGGTGGAGTTTGTTGATACTGATTTGATGGGAACAGCTCTACAGTTTTTTATTATTCTAACTGAATTAACTGAAACAATGAAAGAATTTTATGTGAAACATGACACATTTAATAAGGTTAGTGAAAAAATTACAATTTAGTTTATGTTAATTTAACATAGTGGGAAATGACATCTGTTTTGTTATATACAGCAACTCCTTTTCAGTTAATTGTTATTTCTACCTCTTTTCTAGTCAGAGAGCACTTTATTTTGAGAGTTGAAGTGATAGAACATCTGTAACTTTATCCAGATTGGGGGAATTGTAATGTTTAATATTTTTTATTATGTAAATATTTTTTTTAAAAAAGTATAGATTTTTGTTTGTTATATGCTGTCAATTATAGTTTTTAGAAAGAAAATCGGTATCGGCAGGTCACACTTACAAAAAAATTATTATTATTTTTTTTTAAAAATCGGAATCGGCCAAGAAAATTGCAATCGGTGCAATCACTCTAATATGATTATTTGCTGCTCAAGAAACATTTCTTATAATTATCAATGTTGAAATCAGTTGTTCTGTTTAGTATTTTTTGGAAACTGTGATATGTTTTTCAGGCATCTTTGACCAATAAGTTCAAAACAACAGTTTATTTGAAATAGAAATCTTTTGTAATATTTTAAAAGTCTTTAATAGAAGTATTAAAGACCAAAACAAATTACTGAAATATATCCACCGAATAAAAAGACATTAAACAGAACTAGGGCAATCTGTCAAAATTGATTGTATAAAACATTTTACAGACTTGCAAGTGAAACATTTTTCCATAATTGACTTGTCAACTAGGTTATCTTAAAGGAAGTTCTGCATAATTATAGGGTGAATTAGGGTCAAAGTCGTCTTTATGTATACATTTCAATTTACAGCACAAACTGAATTAAAGAACATGTAGCCAAGATCACTGGTTAGGTTTTCAGAGAATGCATGACCTGATGAAACATATAACTTGAAGGCACTGCAAGTTTCTTTGCATAAGCATCTGCCATTAATGTAAAATTTGTGTCCAAATATAGGCTAAATATCTATATATTTATTTTATAAAACCATCACAGCTTTAACAAAAAACAGAGGCATGTGGATTATGAATAATAACAGGTACATTGCTCACAGCATGTGATCTAAAGTCTGGAAGTAACGGTCTTGAAATTCACTTTTGAAGGTGGTGAATCAGTTATAAAAGCATTGCTCTGATGATGAAGATTACTGTGTTGACAGTCTAACAGCAAGCTCAAGCACAGCATGCTGTCAGCACACTAAAATCCTCCCAGACAGCTATCAGAGAACAGCCACACACAAAAAAAGAAAAAAAAAAAAAAAACTTAAAACAAATTAGGAAAAAAATTAATAAAATATATACACATTTTTTATGTGTACATGTGTACACACACACACACACATATATATATATATATATATATATATATATATATTAGAAATTAAAGATGCAAGCAAATTTTCTCCTTTTTTTTTAACTTAACATTCAAAGCCTAAAAAGTCCTTCAAAAATGCAGCCATGCTACATATTCAGATTCGTGCTGTGGCACAATTCATAATCTCAGGTTGCATTTCACAAGTCATCAAATTAAAAAAGTCACTCATCTCAAAACCTGATCATGCAGCAGAAAACTTTTGAGGGTGACACTTGCTGCATTTTTATGCCATAGAAATATACATTCTGTTTCCTAAACAAGATTAACATCACCAAAAATACTCGAACCCAAGCATGGGTTCTCATCTCATCTGATTGTGTTGCGGTGACAGGTACATAATGCAGGCTTACTCTAATATAGCATCTCCCTACGGGACACATGGCCCGTTTTCCGATACCCCACTGTAGTCCTTCCTAGAAAAAGCTCCATGTGCCAGTCTGATCACTCGCGCTCAGATTAACAGGCATCAGGACTCATGCCATCTCAAGTCCTCCTGGGAAGATTGTGCGTATGAGCCTGGAAATGGTAATTACGATGTGATGTGCATACAAGTGAAGTCAGAAGATTTTTTTCTTTTTACACTGACTGAAACACAGAAAACCTTTTAGCACTTATGCAACAAAATGAAGAGCAAAATATAACCATTAAGGGAATAAATTATGTTTTATGTATTTTATAATTCTCGTGCAGTCACAGAGAATTATGGGATATGTTACTGTAATAAAAGTAACTTCAAAAAAAGTCAACTGTTAATAGTACATTAGCACGTAGACTATACTATTCAAAATTTTGGAGTCGGTAAGATGTTTCATTTAAAGGAACACACTATTTTTGGCTCATTTTCCAACTCCCCAAGGGTTAAATAGTTGAGTTTTACCGTTTTCGAATCCATTCAGCCGATCTCGCGGTCTGGTGGTAGCACTTTTAGCTTAGCTTAGCATAGATCATTGAATCTGATTAGACCGTTAGCATCTCTCTCAAAAATGACCAAATAGTTTCGATACTTTTCCTATTTAAAACTTAACTCTTCTGTAGTTACATCGTGTACTAAGACCGACGGAAAATGAAAAGTTGCGATTTTCCAGGCCGATTTGGCTAGGAACTATACTCTCATTCTGGTGTAATAATCAAGGAACTTTGCTAGGTGCAGAAGGCGCAATGATATTACGCAGCACCTGAAAGTAGTCCCCAGCTAGGTAACTAGTTATGATATAGCTGGGGACTATTTTCAGGCGATAGTATAGATAGCTTAACGTTAGTATAGATTGTCTGTTAAGCTATCTATACTGACTAAAACCCTCAAGTCCAATTTTGAGCAAATCCCAAGTTTCCCACCAGTAAGTACAACATTTGGTGGCATTCATGTGCTCTCATCAGTACGATCACTCTGATATGACTTAAAAGCAAGATAAGACTATCACAACTCCGTATATTTCCATTACCTCACAATAACATTTAGACTGTGGCACTTCCGCAGTTCCTCTGCAATTAAGCAGCCTGGGAACACTTGAAAATGGTAATGAAGTCCTTCTTGATAGCTCAGCCTCTCAGGGAGAAAAACAGGAGGCTTGTGTCCTTTTAAAGAGATCTAGACCAGCGTCCATCCATGTGGAGCTGACACAGTATCATTTTGTCTCCTTTAATTCCAGCGTTAGCAATCACTCATGCGTTCTGCTGCCATTAAATGATCAGGCGCTGCTAGCGAGTGTTCACACCACAAATTGAGCTGAGATCAATACTGTTTGAGTCAATGTGAAAATGTGTGTGAGAGCATCATCACAAGGGATATTGGGTTTATAAAATAGCTTTATTGAGCCACGTTTAGCGATGAGGTACTAAGTTTAACTATAATAGCCAGACAGATAGATAGAAATCTCTCTAGATCCAAAAATAAATGAGAGCTGCTATACAGACAAAAAGCAGTGCATTCTCAAATGCGTTTCATCTAGCTAGGTGGATAAAAGGGAAGCTGACATGCAGAATATAAAAGATAGAGGCTATCCTGTCCTTGAGTGTGACGTTAAGAGGCAGAGATCCTAAAAAAACTCTTTAGATCTGAAGTGATGGCCTTGAATCAGAGTGGCATCAGTATTAATATTTCATGGCATGAGCTGTGCTTCACAAAGTCAGGAGTAGTGCACGTCTACAGAATACTCTCAAAACTTCATTCACAAAATCACTACTGAGATTTTTACCAAGAACCGTTTAAAATAACACAGAGTTTCATATGCTAAAATGTTTTTCAGTTGGAGGCTCAGCAATAAGGATTGTGTGCTGACCTAGGGCCAATGTGAGATTTTTTTTTTTTTTTTTTTTTTTTTAAAACCGCCAATTGGTGAAACTGTCACTTGGCTTTTGGTGTCAGTCGATGTGCTGCTACTCAAAACCTTACATTTGTTGATTTTACATATTTTATTGCAAGGCATAGAAATATATATTTGCGCAATAGCAAATGTAACAAATTCTGCTGATTTGAATGTTATTTAGCATGTAAACAATACAAAATTTAAATTTAAAAGTTTAAAACATTTTAGTTTTGCACTCTTTGAAAATTTTCAGATTTTTTAGAAATAAGACATTAATTATATGAAATAAACGGAACTTAAAATGAACATTTTTAAATAATACAAAATAAAAGTATGATAAATACAGTAAAAGTGCTAATTATTTCAATTATATAATAATTATATTATATAAGACTAATTATTTTTTAGTCTTATATAATTACATAGTGACATCTAGATCAGTATAACATTCAAAGGTTTGGGGTTGGCAATTTTTTTTTTTTTTTATATTTCTTGTAGTATCTAATGTTCACCAAGGTGGTATTTATTTGATATAGTAAAAACAGTAATATTGTGAAAAATTACAACAACTTGAAATTAGTGCTGTCAAATGATTTTTTCGCACGTTTTATGTGATATTCCAGTTTTGCGCATAGGCCTAGTTAAATTTGAATCTTTGGATGGAAACATTTGATCAATTTAATGCATCCTTGCTGCATGAAAGTATTAACCCATTTAAAAAAAAAACCTTAATGACTCCAACATTTGAACATTAGTGTATACATTTGTAATAAGTTTGTATTATTTAAATACCAGCATTAGCTATTGACAAACCTGTATTAATCAACCTGTTAGTCAACCACTAGCAAATTAGCAACAAAAGAATTACATCTGAAGTGCTGAGGTGTTTCAAAGACTAGGTTGAGAATTACAAAAAAAGCTTCCAAGTTATAAAAAAGCAACGATGTCTGCTCAGAAATATCACTATATGTCAAACACACCACTTTCTCTTACTGAGAGGCTCAATTTCTAAGGCTGAGGGGGGTTAAGAGTCATCTTTTTGATAAACTGTCACATTGTAACTGTCTGTCTGCTGCACTGATCGACTGGTATCCGAGTGGACAGCCCCCATGGTCCATAAACAGCTCAAGCTGCTGACGGTGCAGACTGGGGCAGTTCATTTAAAACAAAAGGCCTGTTGTCTCTGTACTGGCCCTAGATTTGACTGCATGGAGGAGTTGCCCACTAGCACGCTGTGGACAAGCCCTAGCCCATGTGAAACAACTGCACTGCTCCTCATTTGAAATGGATGACACCATAAAGCAGCAGTGTCGCATTCACCTGCCCCTCATCTGAGGCCGACCACAGGTCACAGCAATAGCTTCAGATCACAAACCATGGCATCATGCTGCTTCAGAATCAACATCAATGTTTACACCACATAAACTGTAAACAAATGATAGTTTTAATGGTAAAAGACTCTAAACATGCTACTATAAAAACCTATTAACTGATAAGTTCCGTTAACACAGAAACAGTGAAAAACTATAGCCCCTGTATAGGGCTGCACGATTTTGAGAAAAAACCTAATTGCGGTTTTTCTGACAAATATTGCGATTGCGATGCGATTTTCGATTTTTGCGTTCGATACTTTTAAGTGCATAAAACCTAAAATTATGAATAAAATATGTTGTTACTTTTACGACACAGAGGGTTAAATAAACTACACATGGCCACTTTGCACGATATCGACATATTTTACATATAGCACTCTTTTTGCTCCACGCCGCTTCTTCGCGAATCCAAAATAAGTCCAAACAGCTGAAATGCCACCCTTCTTGTTAATTCAAGTGCTCCCCCGCTTCCTCTCCCGTCACCGAAGAAGTGCCTTCGGCCATTTCTGCGCAGTTACAAGCTTTTTCTATTGGCACAATTCGAGGTACACGTTGTGTGTTAGCTGCTTTGCTGCTGACAGAAAGCCGGTGCACTGCATACAACCTTGTTTCCATTGCCATTTCTAATTGGCCAGCAAGCCAGGAACGCAAGATTCGACCATTTTGATTGGCTAATAGGTTTGTCACTCAAATGTCAGAGGCGGGGGAAAAAACCTCAGACTCCTGAGGTTAGGTTATTGCGGGAGTTAAAACCTCAATATCGATGCGATAAAGGTTAATCGTGCAGCCCTACCCCTGTAGGACACTTCATGTGATTTTACAGTAAAATGGTAAAAAAAAAACTGTAAACTGACATTACTTGAATTCCCTGTGTGATGCTTCCCATTTGAAGGTTTTTCATTTAAATAATTATCTTTCTCCTTAGTTTTTCATATCAGTTGTACATTAGGGTTTTAGGTTACATCTTATATGGTTAAAGTAATGCTTACTGCATGATTTTAGTTACCATGATGGTGTTTTGCGTTTGCATGAATGACTCTGTGCACCTTCTATACATTAGTATTTACCTCAGCTTGTGAAAAAGCTACTTGTGATGAACTTTGATTCATCATGTGGCTTTCTCAAAAGCATCTGTGTATTTTAGTGGTTTTAGGTTAGTATAATAATGTTGTACAAGTTGAACTGAAATATACCATTTTTAAATTTCAATCAGTAAAATCGTTAGAATGTTGCTACCGTATTATTTACAGTAAAGTCCTTGCAACCGTTTTTTACTACTGTCAGTTTCATGTAGAGTTCGGTCTGTATGAGAAAAACAGCTCTGAAATGATGCGAATTAAAAAGACGCCAAGTCAACAGAAATGATCAGGGATGCGTTTACAGTAATCAATGTGTTTCGGCTTATGGAAATGTGCAAGTCTGCACTACGGCCATTCGAATATTATCTACCGCACATAAATCTCACTCTTCCTGTCCTGTTAGAGAGATTGATCATCAACATTGATCTTTTGTCTCCCTATTTTGGTTGATTTATGAGGTTGTGAACAGGAGAGTCCTTCCATGGAGAGACATGCTGTTTGCAGTTCCTTTAGCCTGTGTGCTGAACAGTTGGAGCTGCCGCTACAAACCTCTCCGCTGAACCCATCCAGCCCCTCCTCCACCACTCTGAGCCTGTGTGTGTGTGTGTGTGGAGGAAGACCTGGCAACGAAAAGAGCTGAACAGTGGCAGCTTGGGAGAATGACTTCAGAGCAGGTTGATATCAGCGCAAGTCATCGCACATGCATACGGCAGAGTCATTTCAGGCTGTTTGGAGCCTGCAGGGGGACAAGACTCGCCTTTAGCGCTTACTAACACGGCTAAATGTAATAATGACATAAAGTGATTATCACAGCACTACGGGAAAAGACGTTTCTGAAATACCTTTCAGCTCAAATCAGCATAAGCCCTGCAAAGGATGCATTGCATCTTCAGAGAGAGACCTTAGACAACAGGATAGAAACGAATCTGGAGATGAATAACCACAGCTGAGCATAGGAAATATAAACAGCTCCATGCTTATGGATTTCTTACGCACAATTGGGTGTGTGTGGTTTGTGTACATAAAATAAAACCACAAAGTCAGGTGGGACTATGCCGGCATGCTCAAAACCCAGCGTGTGTGTGCGTGTGTAAACTGACAGTAATGCTCTACAGCAGAGGCTCTCAACGGGTGGGTCGCAGATGTGTTCTGATAAGGTCTTGGGCAGAAGGAGAAAAAAAAACAATGCTAAATACTAATAATAAAATAGAATTGGGAATGCAAATAAATAACATTAAGTCTGAAATAGAGAAAAAATAGTAGTCAACATTTGGAGTGGATCAAAACCTTTCAGCAAAGTTGTCCTAAAAACCAAAACAATACCCGCTCTTGTCTTAGGAACACTTTGATGAACTTTTTTGATCCACTTCAAATGTTGACTTCTGTACTTCACAAACATTTTGTTGTTGATGTCGAAATCAAATTTCCTTTTGTTTTTTTACACAAATTCATCTGTCACTTAGTAGAAGCCAAATTAGACAGATGTCGTTCTATCAAAAGGAGAGAAAAAAAATCTGTCATTTGAAATGCTGAAAGTGAATTTAGGCATCAAAACATTATAAATGTACAGCATGAAAAAAGCATATTCAATTTAAGATTTGCTAAATATTACATGTAAAAATATGAATCTATTTGAGTTTTTTTTAGACAGTCAAATAAATAAATAAATAAATAACAGATACGGTACCAATATATCGGTATACGGCAAATGTAATCTAAATATGCATGCTCATTCAGTTTATTTTTTACAACTAAATATCTAACATCAGCCAATAAAAAGTAAATTAAAAAAATAAAATAACAGATACGGTACATTTCTGTTATTTATATGTCATACTACCATTCAGAGGTTTGGGGTCTTCGGAAAACACTTAATATGATGATTTGGTGGTTATTTCTTATTATTAATGTTGTGATGATTTTGAAAACAGCTGTGCTGCTTAATATTTTTATGGAATCAGTGATAACTTTTTATCAGGTTTCTTTGAAGAACAGATAGCTAAAAAAAAAAAAAAAAAACAGTATTTATTTGAAGAAATCATTTTTAAAATTATAAATGGCTTGCCACTTTTGATCAGTTTCCTTCCTTGCTAAATAAAAAGTTAATTTCTTTTAGAAAAGAAAAGAAAAGTTTCTGACACTTAACGTTTAAACGGTATGTAATCTGTGCATAATGGCGAAATGTACAGGTTGCGTGAAATCTTCATTCGCAAAACCATGATCAAAACCACAAAGTACAAATATAAACTCTCAGGCTCAAGGCTACATTTAATACAGGTTCACTTGCAATGTGAATAAACATAGTTACTGCCAAATACGGTTTCACCAAGGGTGCTGAAAGAATCAAATTTCAAATTAAAATTCAATTAAGCCAACAACAACAGTATGTGAAGCACTCAACGGTACAGTTACACAGGGTAAAATCAACATCTAAGTTCACATTTCCTTCCATCAACACCTTCAGATGGCTATTCTTTCCAAAAGACCTCACAGTGGAGGTTCATGACCCCACCACAATCATCCTCAAAAACACAACGCATGTACCAATAAAGATGTTATTAATCTCACATATCTGCAACTGCATCATTACAAAATAAGATCAACTTCAATCCTTTCAAACCATTTTTAAAGATTCCAGAGCCATTCTTACAGGTCTACGAACACAGCACATGTATGTTCAAATCGATTTGCCATGGTAGCCTGGCAAGTGTGTTTCCATGGAAACAAGCCCATAGCCTATTCCATAGACGTGTGTCTATGGAAGCATTGGTTTGAACAAAATTATAATGGAAATGATATGACCCATGTCATGGGCGATGAAACAGAAGCACATCTCCATGGGCTAATCCAGGGGAAAAATCTTTACTTCAGTTACCCATGATGCCTCGCACTGATCGCTGGAAATAGATTGAAGTCGTCGTAGAGCATTGACCAAGAAACCCTAGTGTGATCTTTGCATTCAGGATCAGTCAATAGTACTTTCATCATCTGTAACATCACGTTTCAACCTGCAGAAGATCCCTGTTCCGCCCTGCTGGTCTGCTGCCTTCATCTGGTCAATCCCAACAATTTAACATCGACCCAATGCTAAAATCATCACGCATCAGTTTTGCTATGTCATAAAACGACTACGTCATTGCTCCGAAACATCCACTGCAAAACAGAAAATACTGATAATTCAACAAAGAATTCAACAGCAAGAATGTATTCATCTATGCAAATGGAATTAAACCAAAGGTTCTAAACCGAGGTTTTCAAACCATTTTGGGTTCCACAAAGAACCTTCCAGTGAACAGTTCTTAAAGAATCTTTTTCCAAGATAAGGAAACTTTTGTTTATGGGTGTTAAAGGTTCTTCTTCACAGCACCACAGATGCCAATAAAAAACATTCTTAAGAGTGTATATTGTTACGTGGAAATTACTAAATACAGTTTCTACAGAAATTAGTTTGCTCCACTCATGTATATCCCAAAAAAAATAAAAATCTTGGTCAACTGCTTCTATATTTAATTTTATCTAAAATAGTTACCAAACATCAGTTTTAAACATGTATGCAAGCTGTGCATGTTCACCTCCCAATCCTCTATCCTTCCTGCCAGAGTGACTTCGACTTCAATTCCAGCACTTGACTATTGATCCAAAGCTAAAAATAACTGCAACCATCTTGCAACACCATTTCATCAAGTCATCGCCACGTCAACCTCCAATGCACAACAATCAAAAGCATGACTTCATCATCACCTGTGCAAATACAAAGACAGGTCATGCTGCAGCTGCATGCAAGCGAGCAAATACCATTTCTACATAAATCTGTTCACTCATGTCTATCCCAAAAATCCTGACCAACTGCTTCTATACTTCATATTCATTTAAAACATGTTACCAGTTATCAGTTTTACACACGTGTGTCCTGATCAACATCATGAATCAAGCATGATGGGCATGTTCACCTCCCAATCCACTATCTTTTCTGCCAGAGTGACTTCATCTGGTCAGCTGCAAAGACATGTTCTGCTGCATGCAAATACAGATTCTTCAATCAATCACATCACACACTATGTCTATTGAAATCACTTCACTTTTAAATTACCCTCTACTAGTACTTTCACATCCATCTAGAAGTCAGTTAGACCACCAAACATCAGTGCTGTTAACTTGTGTATTTTGTGATGCACATCATGAAGCAAGCATGTTCACTTTACTATTGATCCAAAGCTAAAAATAGCTGCAACCATCATGCAACACTATTTCATAAAGTCATGGCCACATGTCAAGTGCACAATAATCAAAAGCAAGACCTCATCATGCACGCAAAGACAAGTTATGTTGCATGCAAATACAGATTCTAGCAATCAGATATCACAATATGTCTATTGAAAATACTACAATACTCATGGTCAACCTCTGCTAGAAGTAAGTCAGACCACCAAACCTCTGTGATGCATCATGAATCAAGCATGTCCAGTCTGTAGTGCATCTTACCAGAGTGATCAGCTGGTCCTCCGCCGTTGGCGAAGAGGGCAGAGTACAGGTGAGGGTATGTCTTCTCCAGGGCCACACAGAGCTCCAGGAAATGGTCGCTCTGCTTGTTCATGAGCATCTTCAGGAGCTGGTCCACTTTCTCGGCGCTGGAGGAGCAGTTCTGGTCCAGCTCGAAGGCTTCCTGTTCGCTGAGGCTTCCCGATTTACTCAGCAGCTCTATCAGCCGGTCTGCATCCGTGATGGACTCCAGTAAGTTCTGGTGGTACTGGTGTAGTAACTCTTTGTGCTTGGGCTCCATTGCAGTTCCTACAGTTCCCTAGCTAACTAGCTAGCTCCGCGCTATCGCCGTAGACCCGATTCCCCCACACAAACCCGATGAATGCAGCAGGAACTTCTTTCTGTCCGCTCACTTGTAGGATTTGAGCCAAGGCGCCATGAGATGTGATGGCTTAATGAAGCGGGTTTTCATTACAAACTGCAGAAAGGCACAGAAGCCATGTTTGTTGCCTAAGGCTGTTGACTGCACTAAACAGCGAGACATTTCTCCGGATCACTTACGCGAGGCAACTTCGTACATTTTTCCCTGCGCTTCCGAGGAGAGCATGTTCGTCTGCATTTATAGTTTCTTCTTGGCCATTTATGAGGCGCTGTGCGGACTCAAGTGTGTGCAAAAGTAGCGCAACTCTTCTGGCGTTCCCTACTCAAACTGTACGCTCCGCCATGTCTCGGTATCTCAGCAGCTGCTGCCTGCTGTCAATCAACTTCCCGTTCAATGTCCATATACGGTAAAGTGGGCGGGGTTTTGAGCGAGACACACCTGGTTTTCTCCAATGGGCGTGCACTACTGTTTAAAAATTCGGGGAAAAAAGGCTACACGGTTATGAGGATGATGCATCATGACATAACAAGTGCAAGGGGACTTTACGCTGGAACATGTGCTGTGCACCGCAGACTGTTGATTTTCAGTAAATGTGACTGTGCTAGTTTGTGATTTTATTATAGTGTAACAATATAGTCTAGACATTTAAATAAATAAATACATTTAAAATTGGAACATGGTGCCTGCTGGTTTATAAAAAGGTTATCAAGTGGTCTCAAAGCAGGATGAATATATAACTGTAATAGTACCGTAAAATGTAGTCCTTGTTAAAAAAAAATTAAAATAAAAAAAATAAGAGAAAAAATAAACTGTTATAAATAATGTGATCTTTCTTATATAGCCTACATATATTATCTGTAATTTCTGGACAGTCTTTATTAAAATGACACAGAAAAAAATCCTACTCAGTATTTTTGTCTTATTTTGCAGTATATATATTTTTTTTTAAAATCTTAAATTGAGATGCATTCATCTGCAAAATGGCATAATATTTTAAGACTTGTTTTACAAAAAGATATACAGAGTATTATCACATTTGTCTTATTTTGTATAAAAATCTTAAATTGAGATGCATTCGTCTAAGAAGCAAAATGACATAAGTTTTGTTTTATTAAAAAGAAGTTGTAGTTTATGCTTAAAACAAGAAAAAAAAAATCTGTCAGTGAAAAAAAAAAAAACAATTCAAAGGGAAAACAAGATTTTTTTTTCTTCTCAAGTGAATCTATCCCAGGATTTTTGGGACATACATGATTGAAACATATTTATGGAGAAATGGTATTTGCTCAAGTGAATGTATCTTCATTTAACAATTTTTAGATATTTGTAATAGAAAACAAGACAAAAATACGAAGAAAGAAAATCATTTGTTCTGGTGTAGAATGATATACATTTTCTGATATTCATATCACAAGAACAAACTCCAAACCCCATGATTTTGCTTTATTCTGGATTTCATGTGAAAAATGATTTTGGTGATTTATCCTGCTCAGTCACTGTTTATTTAATATCATCCATATGAGTGCATTACGTTTCTGATTTATGGCTTTGTGGACCATCCATCCTTGAAGCTCAAAGTTCACATTATTGTGCTGAAAGCCAGTAAGAATAGGAGCTGAAAGAGTGTTTACACGTCTTCATTAGATGACTTACATCATTAGCTCAGACTGCTTTATAGATGAAGAACTAAAGGTTACACGGAGTTCACAGGCTATAAGAGGCCAGTCGGGGGTTTTACATGGTAACGAAAAGCAGATTAGTAAGTACCCAGTCAATTATCAGTTACCTCAAACATACAAAGAGAGATAAACACGGGATTAAACCAGACTGAGTCATTTTATTGGACTACCAAAGTAGATAACAAGAGGTGCAAAGGATGTCTGTCAGACACATGCAAACACTGTGAACTAATGAACTATCAGTTCTCACAGCAACTGATTGTATGTATGTTATGCAAGGCCTAACAGAGTGTGCAGAGACATTTGGAGAAATCTGCAATCTTTTCAATGCAGCTGACAGATGGAAAGAAGCACATGTCAGCAAAGCAGGGTTGGTTACTCCCATCTGACAAATCTTGTGACACTGCAAATTGGTTGCTTGAAATTGAAGCATAAATGGGTGCTGTCAAGGCACTGATGCCTCTGCGTTCAACTTGATGCTTAGATAGAATTAACAACCGCCAATTACAGAACACATGGGTCTGCATACACTTCACCAAAAATCAAGATATAGATACACAACATTAGCTCTTCGTCTGCATTTTGTGGAACTCGTAGAGACACAAAATACTCATTTGTTGTGACTGATTGATGATTAAAGTACTAAGAGGGAGTTATTTATCTAGTTAATTCTATAAAGTCTTGTGAACATTTTCTATAAGGAGAATAGCATGCAGAGGTAAAACCATTTTAAAAGAGTCTTTAAAAATCATGATTATTATCTATGAACAGATGTTTGGTTTGTATCTTATCTATAGAGGTTAGATACAAGTTGATTGCTCTCAGTGGAACCTCATTTTCTGGATAGTATTTGTAAGCCCTGAATAATCAAGACTGAAGTTTTTAATTTTGAATGGATTTCCATTTCATTTATGACCTAAAAGCGGATTATTTTTCAGATTATTTCTGAAAAATAAATTAATAAAATAAATGTAATCAATTTTCGGAGAAAAAAAATTAAAAGGTAGCTAAAAGACGTCACACGATTTTCTGTTTGTTTATTTATTTTTAAATAATAGCATTATAGACTGACATTTATCAAATGTCTTTTTTGTGTGTGTGCATAGTTTGTCTTTGTATTTAAAATGAATAGGGCAATTCTGCCCTCTACTGGTGTAAATAAGAATATCCTGAATTTAAATCCTGAGTCATATTGTGTGAGGCATATTATGACTCACGTTCATAATATTTATATTCACATATTTAATTATTTATATACATCCATCCAAGATATTTGCTTTCATACCTTTACATTTATGAACATATAGGCCTATGATGACTATACATTACAGAATAAAAGGCCAGGACTCCCTGGAAGAAGAGATTTTGTATCTCAATGGGACTATCCTGGTAAAATAAAGGATAAATAAATAAAAAGTCCCGCTGCTATCCCTCCGCTAAAATCTTCCTAGGAATGATTTAAAAATGTCCCCGCCATTATTTAAAACCTGACTGTCACATTGTGTTCTCGACGAACTTGTCTAACTAAATAACGCTCATGTAACTTGCCGTCCTCAGCAGTTTGGCCTCGGTATGAAGAAATAACCAGGCTGTTGGATGGGATTAGATTTGAGCTGATCTGAGAGCAGTGACACTTTAGACTCGGTCTGCACTGCGGGACGCTACAAATGATGGATGTAGCCCATGATTCAGTCACAGTGAGCTGAGAACTTCCTTAGCTATTAAAATCTTTTTTAAACAGGGCTAATTACAAGTGACAGAAATACTAGGAGGTTATACAAGACATTCAGTTTTACTGACTACTTGTTTTGCTATTAAAACAGTAATATTTTTATGAAATTATTTCAGCATTGAGCAAATTCTAAATTAAAATGTTACTCATATTACTCTAGTTTAATCTGGTAATATAAATATAGCTCCAAATATTTGAGACCTTGGCATAAGTAGAAATATTATATACACACAATATATAATACACATTTACATGTGTGTGTGTATATATATTAGAAGAGGTGTTTTTTTATATTGCTCTTTCTCTCTATGTATATATAATTATATTGCTCAAAATATTTCAGAACTTGGCATAACTATAAATAATTATGTTCATTAATTAAAACTGTATATTACATTTGAATTAAATTTGACAAAACTATAAATATCCTATAAAAATATTAACTAATTTTAATTAGTAATAATTTTATTTCTCATCATGTCATTTAATTACGTGCTCCAGATGTCTAATTCTGATTATTATTTTTGCCTTGGTAAACTCACTTTACATATGAAGTCTCCTATCTTTATTCTGTAGATTGTAATAATGCTGTTTGACTGCGAGTCATGCCTGATCTAGTAGGAATAATTATATTAATGTTGTTATTAATATTTATCAGGGTGTTTTGAGGTCACAGCTGAATTAGCTTCAGAAGTCAGCACTGACAGTACCAAATGGGCTATTGAAGAAACACCAAATTAATTCAAGTTGAACGCTTGAGTTATTATCTCTTTCAGGCAGGATTTACTTAGCATTTCATATATGTGTGTTTGGCTCTGTACAGAGTAAACAAAAAAGAAACACAAAGACAGCACCATCATTACCACTTTTTTGCCTCAATAGTGAGGAGGCCGACAATCATAATGGTTACAACAAAAGAAGTGTATATAATAATAAAAAAAAACTGAGTGTATTATGCATAAGATGCAGTAAATATAAATTTCTCTACTATAAAATGTCCATTTTGATGACTAAACCTAACATTTATGGCACATTTTCCCCAGTATATGTATATTACTTAAAATACATAAATGTGTAAAAATATTTTTGGCATTCAGATCTGTGTGCAATACTAAATCCAGAATTTTCTTAAATCAACTTGCAAACAAAGTATCTTGGAGGAAACGCATACATCCGATAGCATACAATAATTCGCTAAACCACTGCTTTGAGTGTAGAAGGCACATAAAGATATAGCTGGCTACTCTCGAGATAAAAATATATTAATACAAGAGCATGAAATGTAATGTGCAGCATATATGCACACAAGTGCCTTTGCACTGAGTACGGTAAAACATGCAAGTATGTAAGAGTGCAAATGAAAGTAAGGCGTAAGACGTGTAGAAATCGTGGTGTGGCTTCATGTCCTCTGAGGGTCTGCGAGCAACTGTATCCTCTAATCGCTTCCACCGCAGAGCTTCAGCAGTAGTTTCTTATAATCCCCTGAAGTGTCTCCCTGTAAACGCAGATTAGTTTCATTACAATTATTATTACAGTGCTGCAATTTTCATTTCTCAAAAACGTAACGCATAGTTTAAATGGGTTGTTACACAGGTACTCACAGATATGGCTGTGTATAGAGATTTCCCATAATTCTTCATGTATTCCTGACGAATGTCCAGCATGTCCACCTCAGAGCGGGTCACCATGATGCGAACCAAAGTGCGATCCTTGGTTCCTGCTCCCTGCGTATTTCAAAAAGCTTTTTTCTTAGTTTTTAAGCATATTCGGATTTGAAACTTTGATGGATGTGATCTTATACACTACAGCAGTAGTTCTCCAAACTCTTAGGCCAATTACTGCCTTTAATCAAATCAGAATCCAGGTAACTTGTGTTCCCTCAAATTATTTCAGCATTCAGCAAATTTTAGAGTGCATAAGGACTGTGAGTTACATTATTCCATATTAATATCATAATATTACAATAGTTACTGCAGTCCAGTTGAAATATATACTGTTTTCTATTGCTGTAAATATTTTAGAACTTAGCGCAAGTACAAAAATTGATGTTCATTATTAAAATTTCCATGCCTTTTCCATGCCTGGCACTTCTTGAATTTCCAAATTAAGAAATCAAATAAAATTTATTTGATAAAATATTTGTATGTTTATAAAAAAAATAAATAAATAAATAAAATAATATATATATATATATATATATATATATATATATATATAAAAAAAACATAAATATAATGTAATTTTATTATTTATATATAACATAAATATAACGTAATTTTATATTTAAAAATATTTTATAACACACATGTATATATTAATTTAAAAGTAAAATACCAATTCAAAACAAATGTATTCTAATGTAAAAATATAAAACATTTAAAAAATACAAATAAATAAATATAAAGACAATAATATAAAAATATATTTTTACTATGACAATCAAGACATTCTTCTGGCATACCACCTGGGGGCACTTTGTGTACACAGTTTGAGAACCACTGCTGTACAATAACATGACTTCAAATGACTTCTACTGTAAACCATGGCTTTGTTTGTAATTAATCATTAATTTGCCATCTTTGTTACTCTGTAGTCAGTACAGCTCATTTGCACTGAAAAGAATTCTTCTCACCTTCATGGCCTTGTAGAGTCTCTCAGCGAAGTAGGCCGGTGTGTTCTTGATGCATTTCACTGCATACAAAAAAACCTGTTTAGACTCATCATACGCAAATCGCCCTGCAGCTAACAAGCCGTGTACAATAGAGCAAGCAAGACCAATCTTGAAACTTAAATGGAAAAATATAACAGACTGAAGACAGACCAGGCATTCATCTGAAAGTGAAAGTCATTTAAAAGAGAAAACCTGACTGTTCATAACAGCAAACCGAAATAACACACCTCATTATGAACATGTCACCGACTGAAAGGAAGTCATGCACTATGACACAGCAAGCACATATATCAGCTACGTTATGTGTTATGACACACGTCTGTGTTATGAATCTCGTTGTGTGAAAAATATATTACCGCATATTTACCCTATAACAGCTTTACCATTAAAGGGGCCGGCAGGATGGAGAGCAAGTTAAGAAATACAATTATGAGTGTTTAATGATTAGATTTCATGAAACGATTATAGATAGCAGATCAGACAGCTCACCAACAGCCAGCATGCCGCTCTCCAGATCTCCAGACATCTCCCTCTCGATACTCTTCTCAATGTCTCTGCCACACATGTGCTGATACTCATTAAACACTGTCAACACAAAAACACTTCATGTCTTAATATATTAATATTTCTGCAAACACTGAAATCACAAACAAGCATCTGTTATGAGAGCACACTAATGAACTTTAAAGCAATCAATATTTTTAATTACAAAGCAAATCCAAATGCACAAAAAAATATTGTGCAGAACACACTTTGGAATATATTAGAATGAGTTCTGAAGAATCATGTGACACTGAAGACTGGAGTAATGATGCTGAAAACTGAGCTGTCATCACAGGAATAAATTACAATTTAAAATATATTAAAACAGAGAACAGTTCTTTTAACCTGTAATTATATTTCACAATGTTTCTATTTTTACTGTATCTTATTTTCTTTTTTTTAAATCTGTCTTTAATTTTGGATGTTCAGTCGAATAAATAGTCACAGTGGATATGTTAATGAGATAAATATATGACTAGTATAGCACATATTATGTAATTAGACAAAAGACAATGGTATCCTATAGAAGAAAACGGGAAATTACATAATAAGTAGGTTGATTCAGAGGTGAAATCCACTGGAAACCATATCCAGTTATGAGTCATAACTCTCAGCCTCGGCAAGAGTGTGTTGACTGCAATGCCAGATCCAAAACTGAATTTTTGGCCGGCCCATAATGGACAAAGTGGCAGAACTTGAATGTTTTTGAGCATTTTTACACTTTACGTATTCTTTATGTGGGAGCACTCAAAAATCATTATACTCAATATATAATACAACATGATTATTTCTCTTTCAATATATGTCATAGTACAGTATTCTTGACGAACAGGTTTGGCGATTTAGGTATTTCCCTATTTAAGTAGATATGAGCTTTACTAGCATTACTACTACTTAGAAGGAAACAAGCAGCCTGGAGGAGGCGCTGAGTGAACTGACCTTCCTAAAAGGGACTTCGACTTGATAAAAGAATAATATTATTCCAGCCAAAGGGCCGTGACGTACCTGCTCTGAGGTGAGCTTTGCTCCGAGCACACAGGATGGCATTGAACTTAGATTCATCTGTGCCAAGTTTATTTTCCCCTGCTTGATAGAGGGCCTGCAGCAGAACACAAACAGAGCATAATAGAGACTCTTCAAACAATGAGAAACATGTATTTTTAGAAACATTTATTTCAATAATTACCTGAGCATCCTGTTTGGCTACTGATATGTCCACATTCTCACTCTCATCACGGTTACCCTTTGATATAATAACAGGAAGAAATACTGATATGACTTTCACATTCCTGTCATTTACAACGTTTTTGACCCTCAAAATATGAAAGTTTCACATCATAACATTCACATCTTCTGTGTACCTGAGCAAGAGAGACCAGAAGTCTGCGGAAATGTCCAGATGTGTCTCCACTGATGGAGTCCTCCAGTGATTTCTTATTTTCTAAAACAGAAACACTGAGCGTTATCCATCACAGCTCACCGATCTTTACTGTCGAGCTTTACATTAAAACGTGCATGACAAATTCTTGATTGGGAAGTAATCAAATCTGTAATTGGAGAGGGAAGGAATTAGGTGATATGACTCTAGTACGCACCGGCTTTGAAGATTTGATTGATTTCTCGGATCTCCGCATTAGAGCGAGAGGACAAGATTTCAATCAAACAGGCCTCATCTGTCCCTGCTCCCTGTGAAATAATCAGCAGATTACATTTGGATTAATGGCACATCAAAAAAATCTAATCAAATATTCTGTTATGTGCGCAACATAACGTAACAGTTCACTCAAAATGTAAACCTGTTGTAGGTAGGTACGTATCATTCCTCAGATTTGTGTTTGTTTTTTTGGTGAACTATTTCTTCTGTTCTCAGAAAGCAATGCTACATGTAAAAGTAATGCTATATGCATCATTAAGAATTCAAACATTTCATTATTAATAATTCATATTTATAATTATGATATATTTGCTCACCAAGGCTGAAAATACAGTAAAAAACGTTTTGCAATTTTGTGAAATATTACAATTTAAAATAACGGTTTTCAATTGTAATATTTCTTTAAATTGTAATTTATGTTTGTGATGTCAAAGCTGAATTTTCAGCATCATTACTCCAGTCTTCAGTGTCACATAATCCTTCAGAAATCATTGTAATATGCTGATTTGCTGCTCAAGAAATATTTTCTTATATGCTTAATCGTTTTCTGGAATCTGTGATTTGATATAAATAAAATTGTAACAATATAAATGTCTTTACTGCCACTTTTTGATCAATTTAATGCATCCTTGCTGAATAAAAACATCAAATTAATTAATTAGTGACAACATTTAAATGGTATATAAATATAACTAAGCTATAAATATAAATCCAGTACCTTTATATATTATATATTGCATCAGCTATCCATGTGAGGGTGCTAAGTTGCACAATGTTTGATTAAATAATTTATCATGCTTCATTTGTATTCATTCTAATAAAGTACTTTCACAAACCTTGATGGCCTCTTTGAGCTCATATGCATCATACTGAGCTGGAGTCTTCAACATGGCCAGCACCAGTTTCTCAA
>JAFVLL020021360.1:0-17499 GCA_021397915.2 Tor tambroides
AATATAAAGATATATAGATATAGATAGGTCCCCTCCACCAATTGACTAGGCTGCTTCATACTGCTTACTGTTTGCCAAGTAAAAAGATAAAATTACTGCTGTTTTTCTTTGGGGGTGGGAGGGGCAGACAGCACGTTGCCTGTTACATTGTTTGGGCTGCCTTGTTGAGCGGAGTGGCACTGAAAACTTTAACGTTATATTTCACACACTTTAAGCTCTTTTATTTTCCAAATGCAATAGGATTAGTCCAACGAATCGTTCGGTTTGTATTACGTACCAAAAATGGATATCCATTTTTTATATTGTATTGTTATGTTGTGATTCCTAAATTCACCTTTAAATGGACATGTAAATAGATTGATTTTTTAAATTATCATTATTAATTTATTTAGACAAATAATATGCTATTTTAATGTCTGCCTTTTGTCAGTGATCAGCCATAATGTGAAAATATTTATTGGCTTTTGACTTTCGACTTTATTTTTAACTTTAAAAAATACATTTTTAATTTATAATTAATTTTTTCTTTCTATTCCTACTATCATCTGACCATTATAATGACCTATCACGTTGTGTTTTTAATTCACAGGGGTGCCCATGCCGAAGCTGGAGTGGTATAAGGATGCCGTGCCGCTCAGTAAACTCAACAACCCTCGCTACAAGGTCATCTCCAGCATGGGCCTTCAGGTCAGGAAGCTACAGCCCAGCGATGCGGGAATCTTCCAGTGCTTCGCAAGGAACTCGGCTGGAGAGGCTCAGGTCCACACTTACCTGGACGTCACGAGTGAGTCTGACCCCGAGGCCGGGCAGGGGGGCGTCATGCATTCTTTATCGCACGTTTTCCAGACTCGCTGCTACTAATTATTGACACACAAACAATCGAGACGTTGTCAAGGGCATTAGATGTGGCCAGCTGCAAAGTGCACCTTCTCTCAGCCGTTGTACAGCAGTTCCCCGGCGTGACAGATGTGTGGTTCCTAATCTACGGTTGTGTGATTCTCACTCCTTTCCAGAAGAGACGTAACGGCTCCCTGTGGAGAGTCCTGTCTGGAGTTGATTACATCGTAGTGTTTGTCAGGGCACTGCCCCGATCTGTACATGAGGACATTAAGACCCCCTCAGAGGAGCACTCTCATCACACAGATAATTACCACAGCCCCGATTGCACATATTTACTGCATGTAGATTGCCGTAATGATTTTAACTTCCATTTGTATTGACCTTTGAATCATCCGATTGGCTGTTTTTGGAAATGAAGCTTAGTCATTAAAAAGAGAAATATTTTGTTTAAAAAGGAACATTTTATTGTGTTCAGGGACAGAAAAATATATAAAAAGAAAAAAAATGTTACTGTTTTAGTGCACAAAACCTTAACTAATTATCTGAACTTTACAGTTAAAAAATAAATAAATTAATAAAACAGAGAATAAGGGCCCTTTAATAAAGATAAGCAATTCATTTCAGGCCTAAAAGAAAGTTTTAAGTTATTAAAAAAGCACTCGCTCACTTCAGCTCTGAATGGCTGAAGATCTCGAATGGAATGCGGCTTCTTCTCTCTTGCATATTGATTTTGTATATCTACTCTCTCTCATTGAGCGGCAGTTCAATCAAAGCTGTGTTAGTTCTTCTGCTGGCTTTATTATTCCTGTATAGATTTGTTTCATGCTAAAGTGATCAAGGATAAGTACAGTGAATGAATGCTAGTGTGATGTGTAATCACTCACCAGGCCTTTATCTCCCCAGAGAGCCTGTGAATGGGGTCACCGTAAAAAAAAAAAAAAAAACGTATTGAAAGTGTTGATTTTCAATGTCATACTACCTCTGATTTTGTGTCGAACATTGTGTCAGGATGTATAGTTCAAGTGCTCTAGCAAAGATAGCACTGACATACCTCCATAAGTAAGAGATATAGAGGTTTGTTTAGCTATATTTCTGCAAAATTATATTACATTGCTTCTTGCACATTTTGCAGAACATTTCAGATGAAATGTCCAGTAATTGGCTTTAAAAGCGTGCTCAGTTTTATCCAAAACAGATGAACATGAATCTGGCAGTGCTTGTTGCAGTGTTGTTACATTGGTTGTTATATGTATCGTAGCAGTTCAAAAAATGCAAACATGATGCATTTGCTGAAGCAACCAGGCCATGTTAGATTGCTTCTACAGTCTTTGAGCTCCTTTGGTCATGACTCATGTCTTTTATAGCACTCTGCATTTCAAGTGCAATTATGTATCAGGAGACCAACAGAACAAGTCAGAAAAGCCATACATATGAAGCCTGTTATGTGATGCCAAGGCACAAATGTATTAGTTTACTACCGATGCACTATGGAAAAAGCTTTTTTAGGTTATGACTTAATATTGTGCAAGGAACTGCACAAAATTAAGTCTTTATCAGTCAATAATCTGTAGTTTTCATTTCAGCTGGAACCTGGCGTAAATTGTAGATAGGTTTTTGAAGTTTTGCAGACATTTTTTTTTACTGTAGGTAGAAGTAAGATTTTCCTTAGTTGCAATAATCTGTATCTGTATTAGTCAAAGAAATATTAGTCAGTCTGGAAAAAAATTATTAGACTGTGATTATATACTGTGACTCTGATTAAAAAAAAAATCACTCATAGCATAATATAAAATTTTAGTTGTACTGCTCAGCCTTACCATGATAAAAATGATGTAAAGCTATTGGAAAGCAAGCTGTAATGGGTTTTATATTTCTGTCTCTACTGTTCCAAATGAAAATGGCACATATTCAACAATGCATCAAAACAGTGATCTTTTGCTCTCAAGCAGCAATATGTTTTACTATTCCAGTGGAAATACCTGTTCATTTACACATCTCTGTCTATTAAAAATGACCTAGCAACTCCACAATGCCACATTGGGCACCCAGTCAGAACAGTATAATTAGATTCATGCTAGTTGTTTACCATCTCCGATTTGAAACACAAATTTGCAGACATGTCCCGCATCACAATAAAAAGCATCAGTAGTGTTTTGATGGACGTAATGTTGTTTTAATACAATTTACTGGCTGGTGTTTGGCCTCTTGTAATAATTTGCGTGTTCCTGTGGGGGTGTGTGGGCGGACTGCATTAAAGCGTGAATGAGGGGCCACTGAACGGATGTGGCGTATTCTTGTCCTGATTAAAAACTTTGACCGTGTGTTTTGCAGGTATGGCTCCGGCCTTCGCTGCGGCGCCGGTCGACATCACTGTCACAGACGGAGCGGTGGCCACGTTCACCTGTCAGGTATCTGGGGCCCCTAAACCTGCCATCATCTGGAAGAGAGGTAATGCTAGTGCAACGTGATGTTTGATTTGAGCAGTTTTAGTATTTATGATTCACTTACGAACGAGGCCTAAATTACATCTGAGCTCTTTTCCAAAACCTTTGGAGTTGCTCTCTTGTCTGCTGCCGACATTGGAGCATTTGCAGCCTTCTACACTGGCAGAAACTCAACACGCTGCCTATGTAGGGATACTTGATTTGAAGTGTTTTTCAGCACTAAATAAATAATAAGTTCATTTATAATTAACGTCATAATTATTTATAATCTTCAATTGATTATTTATACTGAATTCTAGGAAAGAACCTATTCTAGGATTGCCTTTTTGCATAAAATACACTAATGTTTTAAAGTTTGAGTTCAGTAAGATTTTTTAAAATGTTTTTTAAAGAAGTCTCTTATGCTCATCAATCAGTATGCAAAAACAGTAATATTGTGAAATAATAGCACAGTTTAAATTAAATTACTGTTTTTCATTTTAATATATTTTAAAATGTGATTTATTCTTATGATAGCAAAGCTGAATTTTCAGCATCGTTACTCCAGTCTTCAGTGTCACATGATCCTTCAGAAATCATTTGCTGATTTGCTGCTCAATAAACCTTTCTTAAATACCAGTTGAAAACAGTTGTGCTGCTTTTTTTTGGGAAACTTTTTTAATAAATAGAACAGCATTTGTTTTAAATTGTAATCTTTTGTATCAATTTAAAAATCATGACAATACATTATAGTAATTAATTAATTTTAAGTTGATCTGTAACGATAATTTCATTCACCTTGTATGGCGTTTTAGATTCCCCCCCCCCCCCATGTGGTTGTCACAATGCATTCTGCATTAAGGATACATTCAATCCTGCTTTAGAATTTGGTCAAAATGAGATTTATTAGGAGGCAGCCTAATTAAGTTGACTATTTTTTGGAACAGTCTTCGCATTGAGAGCATCTATGCTGCCCTAAAATGTTGTCTCCACAGGCAGTTAGCTAGGTTTAAGAACAGAGCATCAATGTGCAGATGTAATGTTAGTATTAACATGAGTCCATCTCGGCCCTGCTGTTTTGTTATGTGTACTAGTGCTATATTTTACTGATTACAGCTAGATCGCAGGAATCTTCATTTCTTTGTTACTGCAGCAGAGGCATAAATTGATATATGAGGTTGTGGGGGGGGGGGTTGTGCTTCACAGGAAGCCATTAAGATGTCTTTGTTGCAGCCGATTGGCAACACAAAAGATAATTTCATGCAAGAGTAACAAAAAAACTTCCATTATATTCTACAACTGTTTTGGCGATATTCATGAAGTCGTTTCCATAGCGTTCCCAATTATGAAGCGGCATATATAATAGCAGCCCCTAACAAGATAGAGAGCTCTGCAGGCGGTTTCAGGAGGATTTTCCTTTGGGAAAACTTTAAGATGTAATAAAATCTTCCCGGACTCTGACACCATGCATAGTGATGTTCTATTAATTCCTTATATGGAAGCAGATGCGAGATATTGAGCTAACCGGTGTGTGTGTTTGTTTGCATATATATGCACATCAGATACTCAGATCCTTGCCAGCGGTTCGGTGAAAATTCCGCGTTTCACCCTGCTGGAGTCCGGCGGTCTGCAGATTCAACCTGTGGTGCTGCAGGACACGGGGATGTACACCTGCTACGCCGCTAACTCAGAGGGAGCGATCAACGCCAGCGCCTCCCTCACCGTGTGGAGTAAGAGAAACACACTTAATCTGAACCCATCTATCTGCCACAAAATAAAAGAAATTAAAGGGATAGTTCACCCAAAAATGAAAATTCTGTCATAAATTACTCACCCTCATGTCGTTCATCTTCGGAACACAAATTAAGATATTTTTGATGAAATCCGAGAGCTTTCTGACCCTGCACAGACAGCAATACAACTGACACATTCAAGGCCCAGAAAGATAATAAGGACATCATTAACCCTCTGGTATTGTTCATTTGGGCGTCACACTTGTGTTGTTCACCCGAAATGTAACACTTTTATTTTCTGTAAAATTAATGTAATATAATTTTGTTGCATAATATTTTTTCTTTTTTATTTTGTATTTTGAGAGAATTTCTTGTTACTAATTACTATTTATGCAGTAATTATGATCATTTTTTCCCATTGAAAATAATTTAAAAAAAAAAAATTCTAAGATTTTGATATTACTTTTCAATTATGGCAGTATTTCATGTTAAAATAGAGACATTGCCTTTAAAATCCAATTTTTGAAGTCAGATTAGTGCCATCTGGTCAGAGTAAAAAAAGAAAAACATCTGCAATTCCATGATTTAGCCACTAGATTCCTATATAGCTCTATATAAAAGTCTTATAAACTCTCTAGTGGTTTTTAGGCCTAAAGACTTATTTTTATTAAGTTGTGGATCTGGATATATATTTAGACATTCTCAAAGACAAGTTTTTGTAAAGGTTTAGGTTTTTTTTTTTTTTGTTTGAATTGTTAGTTTTTGCGTTAATTTTACTACAGTCAAACCTGAACACAGAGAAAGGCATTTTGTTACACATAACATCAAAATTCAACAAAAATGAACAGGAATATTTTATCAGAGATTAATCAATCTGATTTCAGTCTCTTATTTGAGTCTTCTGACTCAATTTTGCCATATTGTTACAGCCACACCGGTTCATTTGTGTGTGTATAATAGTGTGTTGTGTGTGTGTTTGTCTGTGAGTGTGTGTAAGTGAGTGTGTGTTTGAGTGTGTGTGTCTGTTTTGTACTCTTGATGTTTTAGTGTGTAACCCCTTCCTTGGTGTCTGTGTTTTGACTGCATTTTTGGCCAAATTATTGATTTTATTTCATTTGCAGAAACATGCTTTGTGTTACACTCACACTAGATCATATATGTGTGTCTGTGGGGGAGTGGGGGGTGGACGGAATGTGTCTGTTTTGCACACTTGTTATTTTAGAGTGTCACCCCTTTATTGCTGTGCACTCTTTTTCTGCATCATGAATGATTTGTAGATTGTACACACAAAAAATTCTCTGTATTTTCGTATTTTTGCGTATTTCCCTATTGTTGCGTATTTCCCATTCATTTCCAATGGCAGTCATTTTTGACCGCGAACAACACAAGTGTGACTTTTTTTTTTACGACCGTTTAGTTTTTTCGAATCAAGTCCACATTTTTTTTTTTGTGGTCACATAGCGACTGCCATAAAAGTCACCAAGTTTCTTACCATTCCGATGAAGTCGAAAAATCATTTGTGTTCCCAAGATGTTTGTGTTTGTGATAACAGGCCTTATCTAAAAATCAGTTTGATAAGTAAAAAATAAAATTCATAGCAATCAATTCAAACATATAATTTTATTTCATATGGACCGGAAAAAGAACACGACTGCCAACTGACCACCATTAATTCAGTAGAAATGTGCAGTTGCGGCCTGGCAAAGTCAAAACTCACATCAAACTTCCTTTTCTTAATAAATAAATAAAGTCAGAGCAGAGCCTGATAAGCTGTTCCATGAAAAGCAGGTTTTTAGCACAGCTATCTACAGCATCCAGACTTGTTATTACACACTGATCAGAGCATGTAAAGTCCTGGCATTGTCTCAGCGGGAGGGAAACACACTCGGCTGTTGACGTGTGAAGAGGCTGTTAAACAGTGAAGCATAGCCATTTGTTTCTTGGAAAAGTTGAACTAGTCCAGAATTAACAGTGTTGTGTTTGCTCCAAGGTCGCACGTCCATATCCAGCCCTCCCATGGACAGACGTGTCATTAAGGGGACCACGGCCATTTTGGAGTGCGGCGCCATCCACGACCCGCGCGTGGCGGTGAGGTGGGTGATGACAAACGAGTCGCGCAGCTTCTTCCTCTCTTCTCGACATCAGAGCCCAGGGCTCCACACTCGGTTTGATTGTAATGTTAATTCAAAGTGTCAGCCCACAGGCCTTGAAGTTGATTCAAAGCGCGATCCGTAGTGCTGTACAGTTAATTTGGCGCTAATATGCTGGATATCAGTGTAATGAGCCAGTGCTGTTTCCTGCGCTCCCCCTGTGTCAGCTTGACTGTGATAGAGTTCTCTTCCGCTCCTCGTCTCCTTCACTTGGCAGGTACGTGTGGAAAAAGGATGAGGAGTTAGTAAGCCAGACCAGAGGGGGGCGTATCAGCCTGCAGGAGGGCTCCTTGCACATCAGTCAAACCTGGTCCGGGGACATCGGGGACTATATCTGTGACGTCATCTCTCAGGCCGGCAACGACTCCAAGGCGGCCCGTCTGGAGGTCATGTGAGTGACTTAGATTGCCTTCATCTTCGAGCATTAAGCTGACTAATGCACTGCGCTGATGGATGCACGTCACCTTCCAGATGCGTATTGCATGTCATTTTTCACAAGCCGGCTTTGAAGTGTGAGAACGTAACTGAAGAGCGAAAAATATGTTGGCTCTCAAAAACCTCTAACCCTAAGTATTCAACTTTGTCATGTAGCACATCCCACACCTTTTTCTGGTATAGACATGAATGATACCTCAAATCGTGAGGCTTGTTGAGGAGAGGTGTTTTATGATTTCCACCTGGTGGACAATACAACAGACAAAAAAAATCCTACATACTTGAATGGATACTCCACTCAAAAAAGAAAATTATCAGTCTTTTCCAGGGCTCTACACTTAGGATTTTTTCTACAGGCCCGATTGAGCCCCGAATGTTCAATTTTTTGTTTTCCCAGCCAACATTTTTCCTGGCCCTGCCACAAAAAAATTAAATACTGTAGTTGTTGCTATCATTGTTTTTGACCCAATCTTGTATTCTAATAAATAAACTTATATGACACCATCATTTTAGATACCAGTTAAATTTGTAGCAAATTTGCTTAAAAGGGAATTGTATATAAATAATTACAATTAATTATGATTAATTACAATTATTTATATCGGCTGACAGTAATAACTGTCGCAGAATTAAATTGCCATCAACTAATCTGTTCGTCCAGCGAACATTAAGTTCATATCAACTCTAAGAAAGGATATTTTCTTGGCCACAGAAAATACTTTTCTAAGTATTAATGCATTAGAGCATGTAGTAAGGATCAAAATCGTAAAGGGACATTAATATGCAAAGCAGAATCAGAAACTCATGTAATTTGTGCACATAACTTTTATTAACCAAACACTAACGCAGACTAGTCTAACAAACAAACAAACAAACTAACAAACAAACATACAATCACTCATACGTGGGGAAAGGGCTAATGAGAGTTGATGGATGAAACCATCAGGAAAGCCAGAGAATGCAGTTAGGGGAAAGTAATTTAACCACCTGAGTAAAACCATCAGCGCCATTTATAACGGGGTCTATAACTTGTACTAATAACCTCTGTTTCGTTTATTTAAATGTACGATACTTGCATTGTTTTGGTCATGACGAGTGTCCGGAATGCAGTCTCAGATGAAAGTCTTAATGGTTTTCAAGGTTTGGACTCCCGATCACATTCTTCCGGGTTGAAGAGTGATGAATTCCAAAGATGTTCTGAGGTAGAAATGTTCTTCCAAGTAGTGAGTGAGTGGAAAAAGAGCTAAGAAAGAGATCTGCTGAGGTCCAAGGAGCTTGGTTGAATGGAAAGATAAGGCCGCAAGGCCTGGCGCAAAACTTAAGGTGTTCAGAAGAGTTTTAGCTCATATCTTCATCCTCTTAACAGAACCGCAGACTGTATGGGGCGTCACTGAAGTGAGCGCTTTATCTGCTGTAGAGGTCACACCTCTGGGGAGTCAAAGAGCCAATGGGAGTCCTGAACTTTGGAGGGAACGTTTTACGGCTCTTTGTCTCTGGACATGGTAATTTGCATATGAGCTGGATTGGAAGTCGATATATAAACTACTAAAGATTCTTAGAACACATACATGTTGCATAGGTATCGACATATAATATACTCCTAAATTAGACTCATCAGAAGACGAATTGATAGAGACTAAACATGAACACAGTTAAAAGGGATATTAACCAGTGATCTATCGTAAGCATGCATAGAACAGGATACAATACACAAAGAACATACACAAGAACAGTAATAATGTACACAATGATCTAAAGATGTGTGTGTTCATTCAAAAGAAGGGTTTTCTATGAATTAGTTAGAGGAAGAGTCCATTTTTATGGTCTTTTCCTTAAGGGGAAGGAAGGGAGTTGCTCTCACCCGCATTCCTTTGATCAATAAAAGAAGTGTTATCAGATGGGTTGCCATGGCAACCAGGGGCCTGGAGTCATTGACAGACATACCGGCACCCAGTATGTGTATTGGGTGGGGGGTCTGTGACCATTTGTTAAAGTAATAACTAATTGATTTGTTAAATCAAATGCAAAATTGTGTGTCTGATTGGTTCAAATGCTACAAATTTTACAATTCTTGATTCCAATTTTGATTTCCAACTACTAACAAATATAAAGTTCAAACATGAAAAGTTAGTAAATAAGAACAAATATACAAATTTCAAGCAATAGCACAAATAAATAAATAGAACAAAGATGCAAATTAAACAGTGCTTTAGGTTTGTAGGTGTTCTAGGTGTTGAAATACAGTAATTGAATAATCAAATGTAAAATAACTTGCATTTTCTTCACTGTATAAATTAAATATAGATTTTTTGGATTAACATTAAAGGGAAAAAAATGAAAATTCTGTCATCATTTACTCACCCTCAAGTAGTTCCAAACCTGTATGAATGTCTTTGTTCTGCCGAACACAAAGGAAGATATTCTGAAGAATGTGGGAAACAGAGCAGTTCTGGGGGCTATATTGACTTCCATAGTATTTTTTTTTCCTACTATGGAAGTCAATGGTGCCCCAAAACAGCCTGGTTACAAACTTTCTTCAAAATATCTTCCTTTGTGTTTGGCAGAACAAAGAAATTCATACAGGTTTGGAACTACTTGAGGGTGAGTAAATGATGGCAGAATTTTCATTTTTGGGTGAACTATCCCTTTAAGGACATTGACAGCAGTTGGTAAATTAGGCGCGGTCACTTTAAGACACCATGCACGGTTCCAATATACTGATGCACATCTGTTTTCTTTCTCAGCTGTTTATGTTTACTTAAGACATGACAAACTGTTTTCGAGGATACTTGCCAACAAGACGGTATTTTGACATACTTTTGAGAGAAGCAGAAAGAAACTTGGTGCTCTGTATGCATGCTGTGCGCATAGAACACACTGAATGGTACTTTGCATTTAGTGTACATGTAGTTTAGTGTGCTGCTATTTGATTTGTCAGTACAAAAAGCTCACTTTAACACCATACCGTGTAATGCAAGTATACTTTCTTTCTTTAGCTTTCTCCCTCGTTCTGTTTGCTCACCCACTGCAGCATCTGCATACACTGTCTGAGTGGATTGCTGCTCTCAGCAGGAGCGTGTAGACTGACCTTTCCTCAGTAACCTTTTTCAGCATAACCTTTCCATCTGGATTCCAACTGCTTATACACAATTTTCATATTCATCAACGGCCCGCTAATTGTAACTTTTAAAAGTTTTTATTTAATCAAAGACGTTTTTCCTCTGTTCTTCGTCTTTAAACCCTGACTTTCAAATCTTAGTTTTTAAACTAGCTAGTCTGCTAGTATTTATGAGTGCTTTTTTAACTGTCCATCCAGAAAAAAATGTCCTGACCATCTCCTAAAAAGCTTTTGACCTTTTGACCGATCTCTGAGTGGGTAGATATCTTCATCCCGGCTATTTGAAACACTATTTCTGTTCCGTGTCTGCCAGTCGAATCCTTAAACCCAAAAATAAAAGCCAAATCTTGGCAGCGTAAACATTTCAACACCTAAAGCCTTTGCTTATGACTCTGTATCACAATATGATGAGGGAATAAAATCCCCTCAGAAGCTCTCCAGAAATAAACCGCTGGAAGATGGCAGTAACCAGCGGGTATGTGTACTTTATGCAGATTTCATGAGGCTAATGTTGTGTGGAACTAAGACTCATTATCTGTTTGTGGGTTTTCTGGCTCCTCATTAAACTGGAGAAGATGCTGTGGTGGTATCAGATGGTTGTGTGGAATCGGGCATGTTGTCAGGAGGACTTTCCCCAGTGGCTGAAGTCACCCATCCGTTGTCTTTTTCCACCTTCAGCAATCACAGCCCACGCCATTATAACCACTGATGATCCAACAATCTGAACAAATCATTAATTCTGAGGTCTTTTTCTTATTCTTGTGCCAGTGTAGTCTGTTATTTCTCTGTTAAAAATGCGAAAATTGTATCTAATTGTCTTTGCCTTGTTTTCTGATAATACCTGAGGGACAATATCTTAATATCTCAGTATCTTAATAAACATTTACATGAAAAGCAAGACTTAGAATTAGTTCAACCAAAAAAGACTTGTTTTAGGGAATGTTTTTATTCTTAATTTAATTTTATTTTATTTTAAGAGCTATTTTCTAGGGATATTTTATTCATTATAGTGAAATCACTGCTATTTAACAGTTTGTTAACATCGGCTTGTTAACACCATATGAAAAAGTGTACATTTTTTACACCTGTAGAAATGCCATGATCTTCCTTCTTAGTCAGAAAGAACATAGAAAAGTGATGAAATCTTAAGCGTTGCCGGTTCTCTCCATGGGTTTAATTTAGAGAAGAAAACAAACTTTCCAAGCGCAACTGTTGGTGCTCGGTGCCTGGTCTCAGCAGGAAGCCTATCCTCCCCAGAAATGATTAATAAAGTAATCAATAAAATAAAAAAGCTAGTGTGAAGAAGAAAATCAAGACAAACGCAAATGGATGCCTGCCTTCGATTTGAAGTCTTTTTTGAATCGAAGGAGCTGGCAGTAGGAGTGAATATGCGAGAAGATCTGAAAATGGTCCAAGGAGGCCTACTGGGAGAGACAGTCCCATAGATGATCATCAACAGACCCAAACCATAATGAACACCTGGTAGCGCTTCTGTAGTAAATCCAAAAATTACATCACCTTCTTTATAGAGCCTGTATGCTAGCTTTGTTTATGCAGCACTTGTGTGAGAAGTGTGAAGCAGCCGTTTTAATTGCTGTCTTCTGTCCTCAGAGAGCTGCCACACTCGCCTCGAAACCTACAGGCCAGCCTGAACGCCAATGACAGCCGCAGCGTGGATCTGTCCTGGATGAGACCCTTCGATGGAAACAGCCCCCTACTGCATTATGTGGTGGAGCTCTCAGAGAACAGTAAGATAAACCGAGTGGTATTTATTGTAAAGAAAGATATGAAAGCAGTGCTCAATGAAAGTGGGTGGGCACTAAAGAGTTCTTTTGGCATGATTTGCTTTTCGCGATTCTCTGTTTGGTGGCAGTTTCTCTGCAAAATCATGGATAATGTAGTTTTTCCACCAGCAATTCTGTTGTTAAACACTGTTGTTTAACAAAATCACAAAAGTATTAACCATTGATTAACAACCTCATAGCTCACAGTAGGTCTGTATTTAGAGGTTTATTTTAAGTTGTTGTTAAAAATAAGTTCTCCTATGGAGAAAATGAATGGGATTTTGCATTTCTGGAGCCCCACTGATGCACTCTAAGTAGCAGAAATAGTATGAGTACTATGCAAATGTGGTATTCTGAATTCAGCTTCTTACATCCAATAAAAATCACCTTGACACCACTTGATTTAAAGACATTTGAGCCAAAAGTGGCTCTGAAAAGTGCTATAGCTCTGAAATCAAATAATCTTAAGAGTGAATAAGGTGTCCAAATACTTCTTGGGATCAGTGTATAACCATTTGCTCAGTAGCACAATTTTAAGTGAATCCCACTCAGTAATAGAGCCGAACCGGCAGTGTTAAATAATCTACTGATCTCAGTGCCTCATTCACATCTTCCCATAATGCATCTGAATGTTCAGCCAGTCCAGAGCAACCACGCAGCTGCTCTCTGTATCTTCAGTGCATGCTACATGTGTGAGTTAATCTCAGCTAGTGTCACCCAGTGGTGTAAAAGCCTGTGGTATTACAATACCAGAAAAAAAAAACACCCAAGAAGACTGATCTTCCTGGGCTGGAAGAGGACAGTGAAGAATGTGTTGGAGTGCAGGTGAAGATTATTGGTTCAGGGTGTAATATGGCTGGGAAGTCCCATTAGAAACACCTCTCAGAGAAAGTGAGAAATACCTGCTCTCTCTCCGACTAAAATTTTTTTGCCCTCAAAAACCCTGATTTCAGGTGCAATCTGTAATGTTCTTCCTCATTAGGAAGATCTGACACATAATGAGTAGTCCTTATGTTTTGAATCAGGAGATTTTTATTCATGAAAGGATCGTTTTAATTTCTTTTGATCTAAACTTCATCTCGCTGCAAATGTTGTTTGGAGTCTGTTGTATAATTTCTGAAGCTACATGGGCTGGTCATTAAGTAATAATGGCCAGCCTGAATGCTGTGAGGAGTCCAGACTCAAGCATGTTATGTAATTATGAGTGGATGACTAATTTGTGTAAAAAATATCTTGACAAGTATCATGTGATTATGCAAATTGTGTAATTTTATATATGCCACCATGTGTCTTTAGAAGACAAAAAACAAGGTTTTATAACAATGTATAATTACTTACATTAATAACATTTCCAGAAATGATTACCCTTAAAAGATCTTTAGTTAAAGGGCCTTTACCATGGAAAAGGCCTACATCAACATAATTTTTAGTAAGTGTGATTCATTTCACATGCAGACTGATTAAAAAATAAATACGACCTCACGTTGTGTTAATCACATTTACACACTGCCTCTGAAACTTTCGTCTGTCATAAAAAAAAAAAAATCGTATTGGGTGAGATTTTCTGCGTTTTTCGCATCCGTAGCAAGCATTGTGAGAGGTGTTTTGACAATTCAGAGAATCCAGAATGCTGTCTGACAAGTTGATCCCATTCATCTCGCAACACAAAATTGGTGGTCTTTTTTAAATATGTGGGTGGCTCTGCTAGCATGTAGTATGTAGTATCGCTAGCAAGGCATCAAATATATATATATATATATATATATATATATATACTGTATATATGTACAACAGTTCTTTCTGGTCCTCAAATCTGTTTGGCTGATAAGAGTGTTGATATTAAGATATGAAGATGCTTCAAGAGACCTACCTGCAAAGCTAACTGAAAAACTATGCGCAAGTGCATCTAGGGCAAAATCTGCTTTAAACACAAAGGATGGTCACACCAAATGTTGATTTAATTTAGTTAATTGATAAAGAAAATCTATTTATGACGTTATTTTTGAAAGCATCCTCATTTTACAGCATTTTTACATAAGTGCCACAGTACAGTAGCTTTGATGGTAGGGCTCTTGAATCATCTTGGAGACTTTGCCACAGTTCTTCTGGATTTAGTCTGTCTCAGTTTGTTGTGTTTCTTCATGTCATTCCAGACAGACTCTCTGTGTGAAGCACTGGCTGTTGTCAGACTCCTTGTGCAAACAAAAATCTCACTGGATTATTACAATTAATGGCAAAATGAATGTTTGGAAATGTAAACTGATATTTCCTACTGACACACTACAGCAAAAAATAGAAATAACTGACTTAGAACCATTTTTTTAGCTGGTGAAAATACTAGTGTTCTAATAGTTTTGGCTACCACTGTATATATGTATGTCCCTTGTAATGTTTAAATAGTTCGAAATGTTCTGCTCCTCTTTGTATTCCAGATTCTCCCTGGAGAGTGTATTTGCCTGATGTGGACCCCACCTTGACCGGAGCCATGGTGAAGGGCCTGACTCCGGCCCGCTCGTACCAGTTCAGGGTCTGCGCGGTCAATCAGGTGGGCAAGGGACAGTACAGCACCGAAACCAACAGGTAGGAGCCCGTGGTTGTCAACAACTGCTTATTCTCATGTTGTCCGCCCATCATTGCAAGGTTCGGCTTTTTCACGCTCAAGCTTGGTCAGTAACAGGCTTATTATGTCCCATCACACTATGGTCTGCTGCCGGCCACCATTGTTTAAGTGTGTGTTCTGTCACTGATCCTCCACCCACAGTTCTCAGTGTGTCCTGCTGCGGCTGAAATCACAACACCGTAGGTTTTCTTTCTCAGGTCGTGAGTGGCAGGCTTCTGCTCTCACCTCTCGCTCTAATCAGACCCCCTAGCAGCTCGCTTTCGCAGGCCTGCAGCTGTGGGTGGCAGACCCTCTTTCCCAGCAGCTCCTCAGAGTTTTATCTGCTCCTGACGTGGCAAAACATGCCATTTTTGTTCCAGGTGAAAAGAAGGTGGTGTCATTTCTCACCCGCAACAGCAATGTGTCACTTTTAAATGAATCGCTTTTACTTAGCTGAGTGTTGAGGATGGTTTTTCAGAGATATACAGCTGCTTAAACCTCTTCATCTATGCTAAATTAGCTGAAAGCTACAGTATACAGGTGGGTGAGAGCAACAAAAAAGTTGAAAAGACTTTTCAGTTTCAATGGAACGAACAAGGTAACTATGCATCTGCCTTTGCAGCGGAAAAAGACGTTCCTTTTACGCTTGTGTGAATAATGAAAGCGTTCTATTTAATGCAAAGAGCTGTTAATGAGCAACCGATTTAAAGGAAACTGTGCAATCAGCGTGAGTCAGTCGGGTACGTAGAGTGATAATATCATCTCTCTGCAGACTTCACATCTATTCTCTCCCACCACTGATATCTGGCTTTTCTCAGCACCTGCTCTTCCAAAATAGTGCTAACACGTTGTATGCCTCTCCAGGCAAAGCGAATATTGAAATTGAACTTTTTGACTTTTAAGCCCACTCTATAAATGTAATATTTGTTAGTTTGTCTTTGAAAAACATTCATGTCATCTAGGTTAATGTGGAGCGCAAACTGATGAGAGAGCACATTAAACTTTAAAGACCTACTGTAGGTTCTTAACTCTTGTTTAACCTCAATTAATGCTTAACTGTTTCAGACATTCTCACATTACACATTTAAGGGCTTTATTTGGTAAATTATATTCAAGTGCAGGAAGCTAAAAGCAATTCATAACCTGCCATTTTGCTATCATGGCATCATGAGTAGTTTGATCACGACTGCTCATTGTTGTTGCTGTTTTTTAAAGCTTTTGCATGAATACCTGGTTAATTTGTTGAAAAATTCTGTTTAATTTACAGTAAAAAAAAAAAAAAAAACGGTAGCCAACTTGCATTTTCAGTTACCAAAACTTTATATAAGTGTTATTTCTAAATGTTTAGAATGTTTTTTGCATGTTTACTATTACAAAAAAGTACTTTTTAATTTAATTCTTCACTGTGTATAGGAAATTAGTTTTTGTTTAATTTTAAACATTTTATAATCTATATTTTTTGAAGGAGAGAATCTGATTTTATGACTGCATACACCTAACCCTAAGTAAATAAAAGTCTGCATGCTGTTGCTTCCAATTATACTTTCAAATTTAAACTCACTGCAAACATGATATTTTGAAGGGAATGCTCATTGCTCACAGATGTTTCAGTTAAGTACCTGTATTAACTGAGCTTAGGCTGTTTGTCAGATACAATATGTGTTAAGATAACAGAAAGCAAAATCGCAAAATCATGACCATTATATGGAGGACTATTGACTCAGACAGTTCAAAGATATACTCTTTAGAGCAAAACTGCTTCCTGAGGGACAGAGTTAAAACAGAAAGTGCTGCTTGAAGGGCCCCATCAGTCTTCTCCAGCATGCATGTCTCCTCGCTGTGACAGACATCTGTCCATTTTGGGCTTATTAAGCAGAGGGAGTAGAGTTGACAAGCTCATAGAAACACTGAAGTGCAGCTCTCTCATAATGAGCCATCACCTTCCCACACCAAGTCCTATTTATCTGCCACTTTTTTTGGCAGAGCTTGGCAAAATGCATGATTATTCCATTCGATCATAAACCAGAAAAGTGCCACATATCATGTTTGCTGCAACTGAGCTCATTAATAATTAATTGAACTAATGTATCATACAGATTCTTGACTTCTTTCCCTTACAGGTCATTTCATTGTGGCTCTGTGGTCCACTTATTGGCACAACTTATGTTGTAATTTTTTTTTAAATGTTAAAAAGGTACAGTTAAGTCTTTTTTATTTCAACGAAAATGAAAAACATGAAAATGTGAATGTCTAAACACAGTCTAAACTCCTGAACGTACTCGGTTACTTTCGTAACCTCGGTTCCCTGAGATATGGGAACGAGTACTGCGTCGTAAGACGCTGTATGGGAAAAACTCTTTTTTTTCCTCTTCAACTGAAGCCTTTTCAATCACGCAGTGACAACTGCACGTCCATTG